>APFE031638765.1:0-15412 GCA_000404065.3 Pinus taeda | reverse complement strand
CCACACCTTTCTAAATATAAGAGGGGTTGTTAAAATATTTTATCACTCCAGTCTTAACCGGGTTTATCTAGTTTTGGTAATTTTTAAATAAGATAAAGGGGTTTTTTTAAGGAGTATTCCTATCAAATTTTAATTATTTAATAAATTTTAATTAGACTTAAGATTTAAGGTTGTTTTTTAATGGTATAAAATAAAATATATAATATTGTAATCAAATAGATACCATTTTTTTCCAAAAAAAGAACAAGTGGAGACATGCAATTTACACCACACCTTTCTAAATATAAGAGGGTTTGTTAAAATATTTTATCACTCCAGGCTTAACCGGGTTTATGTAGTTTTGGTAATTTTTAAATAAGATAAAGGGTTTTTTTTAAGGAGTATTCCTATCAAATTAATTATTTAATATTTTAATTAGACTTTAATTTATGTTGTTTTTTTATGGTATACAATATCATAATATTGTTGTTATTTTAGAATTTGTTGTTTTTAATGTAAGCAAATTGTTTCCAATAAAAGTATAAGTTATATGTTTAAATTTTAAAGGGCTTTTACAGTATGAGGTGACTAGGTAGGTTATTTCAAAGATTTTTTCTTTACAAAATAAGTATTGATGTTTGGTAAGTTAATGGAAAATAACTTTGAATATTTAAATCTGTATAAATAAATATCAATATATATATGAGATAGTTATTAAAACTTTATAAATTAATTGAGTGAGTTAATAGAAAAAGTTATATTTTTTATAATTTATTATTTAAATATAAGAGATAGGTATTTTCTTTATACCATTCATATACAAAATCACCATGTTAAAATGATCATCTAAATATAAATTAAATTACATATCAATTCAATATTGAACTAGCGTTAAAAAAATTATATTATTATTAAATTTATAAAATTTTCTTTGCTGAGGGTGTGAGGCTATGAAAACTACCTTTCACGTGAAGAATGAATCTTGGCTCTTGGTTAAAGAGGGGGGAGGGCAGGCCAACAGCTTCTTCACCACGTGGTAGTTAATGCCTATGGCCTTATCTATGTGAAAATTTTTCCCTCGTCTATGTGCAACTAGTTTGCATTGTTTTTGGTTTCAGTGACGATGTCGCATCTTCAGTTAAATTGCATGGTTCAAGAAATTTTTTGGTTGTTTCTTGGCTCTCTGAGGAATGCACACCCCTCTGTGGTATTATTTCTCCTAGCCATTGAGCTAGGGTGGTGATCGTCTGCCTTTCTCTCCTCGTGTGGGTCTAATCTAGTAATCTCTCTTTCCTTCCTCCGAATTTTGAAACTTTCCCTCTCGTTCCTAAGGCGAAGGGTGTGTCATTTAAGTTTTTAGCTGGCTTGAGGTCTAGTTGCTCTGAGCTTTGTTGGTTTCTTTCCTTAGCCTTATGGTTGGTGCCTCTTGATTCGTTTGTATTTGGCCTTTTCTGCTTGTTTAATTGGCCTCAGGTCTGCTGGTGGTGTTGTTTTCTTTTGGGTGGCAATTTTGGTGTTGGGGTGGTGCTGGTCTCCAAGTGTTCGCATCCCTTGGTTCTTCCCATTTGGGGCCATAAGCTTTAGACGTCCTTTTGGTGTTGGCTTGTGGCTTTGGTGTCGATCTAGATATTGGGAGCCTACTTTTCTATTTTCTCTCATCTGTTATTTTCTAGTCTCCCTCTAGGCTTTGTTGTCACCGATTCATTTGCCTATTCTTGTCTAGTTTGATATTCGTCTAGTGGTGAATTTCCAATGGGGTGAATTGTTGCACCAAATCCCATTTCCTTCTTAGCCTACAGCATAGTCTGCTCAGAATCTGGTGAAGGGTGGTTGTTTTTTTGGGCACTCCATTCTTGTTTGTGTATTGCCTAGTTTATTTCGGTGGTCGTTGGTTTGATTTAGGTATTTCATTTGGGGCCTCTTGCTTCTTCATGCACTTCAATATGAATCTTATTCTACACTCTTCATGTGCCCTAGCCCACAAAAAATTTAAAGGTTTGTCTGCACTTGAAGGTGTTCGAGGCGGTGCAACAAATGTGGGAGGTTAAAGCTCCGGATGGGGAAAATGATCAGTGCGTGGTGTTGGGCGTGATGGTCACGGAACCCATGGGGAGCATAGATCTTCGACTAACTCCATGATAGGAAGAAGTAGTAGAATGATAATTTAGAGTGCTTGTGGTATTGGCGGAGTTAGGAGAGTATCGGGTTGAGAGCATGTTATGGCCTCTCGGGGAGGGCAGAACATTTGGGGTCGTGCGAGGTCAGAGGATCATGCTCCTTCCATGGATCCCAAGGTTTCCACAGTGATTTAGGAGCTGGTTCAATTTGTCATTTCTTGATTCAAATCTCTCGATAGAGCTCGAAGGGAGGAGCATGAGGCTATTATGGCCAAACTTGAACAACTCCACTACTTTTGATGTCATGTTCGTGAAATAATTGTAGTTGTCTCGCATAAAAAAGTAAGTTGAGCCGGAGTGGATCCAGATAATCCTATTTCAATTACCTTTGATGAGTGATTATGATCACTGATGTGTTTCTTGTTCTTTTTGTTTTCTAGTATGTTAGGCCTCTAAAGCTATGGATCTCTCAACTAGGCATTTTTCTTTCTGTATGTTATATCATTATTGCATTGGTAAAAAAAACTAGTCAAAATGAGACCACATGTATTTTTTCATCTTTATATATTTTTCATTAATAATAACTAAAACTTTAGAATGCCAAAATAAGAAATTATAAAATTATTATTTATTTTAAAAATATTTATTATTTTTTATAATTATTTTATCAATTTAAAATTATCGTATTTTAAATTAAATATATTTATTATTTAAATTTACAATATTACTTACTATTGTCCAAAAACCAAATTCCATCGATATCATCTTTCGGTGTATTAGGTGAAGTGTAAATAAGGGTCACACCACATTAAGTATCTTTGAATAACTATTATATGATATTGTTTATTAAATGTTTTAAAGTTATTTATATATATATATATGAAATGAATATGAGATTTTTTAAGTAAAAAAGAAGTTTGAGATTCGGTAGCGTTACATTTCTTTAAAGTTAATAATATCTCTTATGGGTTTGAGATGGAACACGCTACTTCAATTTAAGTTATCTAAATATATTTATTTTATATTTTCCATTGTTTTTTAATTTGATTTGGACAAGCTTCTTGTTTTCCTTGGAAAAGTATTTTCTCTTTTTTTCCATCTTGGATCTAACTCATGTTTTCTACTAAATTTGAGAAGTCATCTTACAATGAGTAAGCATTGTTGTTTTTGGAAGATTTTTCATTTCTCTTATCAGCCTAAGAAATGGCTTTTTCAGTCCTATTTCTAGAGAATTTAATAAAGTAACAATGATTTTCAATGGTTTTATGGGCATCCTCTAACTCTTCTTTTGGTGGATCTATCGTTTTTGACATGTGTTTCTCCCTACTTATTTTTTACTTCCTCCGGTGGATTCTCTTTGATGTGCCCTTCTTGCTAAATTTCTTTTACTTTGTCTTTGTCATGTGTCTCTTCTTCACCGAATACAGTATAATGCTTGAGCTGAGCACCTTCCCACCATTTAGGCCTCCAACTATTTTTACAAGCCTTGTTGTTGTGTAATCCCTTGGGGAAATTCTTAATTACATACCCTGTTTTATATCAGGGTTGGCATTGGAACGAAGTATTTTCATAATCGAGCTTCTAAACCATACATAATTTGGAGCCGTTAAATTAAAGTTAAACAAGAAAAACTTTATTAAAATCCATATCCATGCATATTTGAGCATATGAGGTCTTGAGAAAATGTTCAATATAAACTCTAGCAATAAAATTTTCCAATTGCATTCCAAATAGATGTTAAAGAAAGCAGGTTCCAAATATCCTTACTCAAAATAAAGCTGAGGAGATTGTGAGTTGTAACCGGATCAAATGAAGGAGGCCAAGTTTACATGAAGAGATGAACACTACTCATGAAAGAAGACTTGGAATCCCAAATAATAATCTTATCCTCAAGATTATCAAATACAATAATGAAAAAACCCGAACAAAAAGATAAAGATTACCAAATAATCGAAGTTTCGACAAATCAGATATTCACTTATGAAGATCAATAAACTACACTAAAAACCCATTAAATTTCCATATCAAACTTTGATTAGATTTTTTTTTTTTCGCATAACTGAAGCTTATTTCCCTTGCGTAACAAAACCTTCTTAAACTACCACAGAATAAGATCCAAATTTCAACATGACACTGTAACACACCTTAACATGACATTGTAACACGCCTTAGGTTTGAATTGCCTTAAAGAACGAACCTGAAGATCTAGCCAACATTCCTTCAAAAAATTGATTTCAGCGCTGAATCACATCACTCATAGTCATGGTTCGTTTACAAAACCACGCAACAAAGGGCTACCAAAGACTAAAACCCTAGCTACACCGAGAGCTAGCATAGTGTTTGCCATCTAGTTTGTTAACCTTTTAAATTATTATATTTATAACTCAAGTGAAATGTGTTTTTTTGAGAAATGTTATTTTTATATTGAGGAAACTATTTCTAAAGTAATTTAGATGCTTTTTGTTTCTTTTCTTAAATATTTAGATTATTCTTTTTAATAAAATTAAAACGTATTGAATAGAATTTTTAAATCGTTAAATATAAATTAAATGTTTTTAGAATTTTTAAGAGATATATAAGAGATATTAATGTTTAGTAAGATATATCCCATTAAAATAAACAACACATCAGTAATTATTTTTTTATTATTATTATTAAATATAAGAATTATTGTATGTTATTATATCTTTATTTAAAAATTTAAAATCTATACTAGTTATTAAAGGTACAATAATTATAATATGAGAAAAACCGACTGAGGATATATACATGTTGAAGAGGGAATTATAATCGCATGTATGAATTAATACATTTATTTTGTTATAATATGAGAAAAACCCACTGAGGATATATACATGTTGAAGAGGGAATTATAATCGCATGTATGAATTAATACATTTATTTTGAAATGATACAAGATCTGAATTAAAAAAGGGATTCAGAACTAAAATGAACCAGAGGGGTTGTGTGGCAATTAGTCCTTACTCTAAACGTATTGAACTAGTAGCATGGTTCATTGAACGAGTAGCATAGAAGACAAAAACCAAAAACACTAGATTTTGATACTATACAGCTGCAAGAAAATAAACTTAGACTCAAAATGTTTATCTCAGGAAAAAGTAGTGGATAAAGGAAACCTTAAATCTAAAATTGAGAAAGTGAAATGAATTAAGTGTCATTAAATCAGCAGAGAGGTTTGGAGGAGATTGAAATGAATGGGAAAGTACAATAGTTGAAGGAAAATTTCTTTGAACTATTCATTGAACCAGTAGCATGATGGCAGAAGTAGCAAAGAAGACAAAAACCAAAAACACTAGATGCTGATACTATCTGACTGCAAGAAAATAAATCTGGACTCAAAAAGTTTATCTCAGAAGAAAGTAGTGGAAAAAGGAAACCTTAAATCTTAAATTGAGAAAGTGAAATCAATTAAGTGTCATTAAATCAACAGAGAGGTTTGGAGGAGATTGAAATCAATGGGAAAGTAAAACATTTGGAGCAAAAGTTGCTTGAGCTGGAGGTTGAAATTGAACAAATTTGAAACCAAGTCCTAATCAAGCTTGAACCATCCAACAGCTTAAAAACTAGTGTTTTCTTTAGAATATGATAAGAAAAACCTCAATTGTAGGTTGGATCCTTGACAAATCAGATTCAAAATCTCTCATTGCTGGTAAATGCACTTAAGGATTTCAAAGAGAAGACATCAGAAGCTCTAGCAATCAATCAAGAGCATATACAACAGTTTGAAATTGCATTGCAGGAACTTAAATAATTAAGTAACAACTGATGCTCGATAAAACAACACTGGAAGCAAAGCATCAAGCATCAAGACATATATGAACAGCTTGGAGACTATCGGCATAAGCTGAAGCCACAAGAATAGAACTCTTAAGTGGGAGTGTCAGAGAAACAAACTTGTTTCAGTTCCAAGTAAATGAACAGATCACATATCTCTAATCTTGAAGAGGAAATTTTACACTTAAAACAAGAAAATTCAGTCAGAGATTGGTTAGTTTGACGATGTTAAGAAGCTGCAAGAAGCACTTAGTAACTTGAAAATAAAAAACAAGAACTTGAAGGTAGTAGAGAACTGCAAGAAGCATATGGTAACATAAAAACAGAGAATAAAATCTCAAAGAAGAGCATCAACCTCTCATGGATGATTGCCTTTCCAGGCAGAAAAAATTGAAAGATATTGATAAGAATTTCCCTTCCAATTAAGGATCGTTCGGATCCATTTCAATGCCTAACAAAATTGTTTGCAAAAAATATATGTGTTGAAATTAAGGGGGGTTCACACTAAATACACCCATACATGTGTATGATGGGGTTTGTCCTTCCTTATGGGAAGTCTACAAAAAATTCTACCACTATTGAAATATCTATCACCTGCTACTCGAGTGATGGAGTGAATTAGTGTCTTAAAGCTAATCCAAAGTTGGTGATGAAGATGAGTAGGAGGTATGGGTCAAGGGTCTGTTGGGGTATTTATTGCAAAAACTGAAATATATACAAGTGGAGAATTAAACACCTGAAGAGAATTGCCAACTACTTCTAGACGATTTTGGCACCGTTGAGGATAACTTGGCCGTGTTGCAGAACGATTGTCTACTTTTGATGACAACAACTTCCATAAGAATGATGCATCACAAACTATACCAGTGAATTTAATTCTGATAAAAAAATTAAAGCCTGCATATCATATTTGGCCAAAAGAGAAAACGATGAAAATAAGGATTTCAGACATAAAATATTGTTTAATAACACTAACCAGTTACCAAAAGCTATTGTTGGATACATTTCGCTTATTTTTCATCATCAAAAGAAAAAGCACATGATTTCTTATCTCAAACCCTTCTACGATCTATTGATCTAATGAAAGTTGAAAGTTGAGGGAGAATATGTGAATAGGGATCTCAATGTTTTAGGAGGACCCGACCATAATGAATCTTCGTGCTCTACTTCGTCCAAAGATAGCAATGAATCCCATGTTCATAATGTCATAATAAATAAAGGTATTTCTCAAGTTGATAGCGAATATGTGGTACTTCTCTTTTGGTGATGGAAGTATCGTACTTCATGAGGTGGATTCTCACAACATTGTGCCATAATAGAAGGCCTCTACAAACTAGAGTATAGTGCACATACTATTACAACTAAGATTCAAAAGCATTTTGTTGCGCACCTTGTGCATCTTCACAATGTCAAAATCCGAATTGGATTGCTTAGGCAGCAATAGATATAGACTAGGATGTTGTTATTTATACCATTCTCCGAGTGCAATTCTTTGATGTGAACCTGGAGATGATGTAGTCAACTACGTATAGCTTGGGATAATGAATAGATTTCTGACAACCAGACTGAAAAATTATGTTGATGATCAGAATGATCCTTCAAACTTGATAGGTTTATCTAGAATTTATCCTTTCTTGCATTATGCCTACATTTTTGCACAATAATGTTCTGTAGATAGAAAAATTAAAGGTTCTTACATTTCGGAAAACTTATACATGTGAAACGTGGGAACATAGATATATGAGAGACTCTTTCTTGCCATGTGAACTATACTTCAATTCATCATCCATGAAAACTTGACATGGAAAAAGCATATCACATAAGAATTGGAACAAACATAGCATCGAAGTCATCCACACATAAAAATGTGAGATATCTTAGTCAACGATATTATTATTGCCACCATTGGTAGAAATGCATGCAACTATCCTTGATTACCACTCAGCTCATCCATACTCTTCCCATTTGCATCCAAAGATGCTGCGAAAATAGACCCAAAAAAGTAATCATAAGTACAAATTAAAATCTATCCAACAATAAAAATTTCCCTTTAAGCAAAAGATCTCTACAGACTAACTGTAACTGGCAATAAATTTTTATAAGGCCTTTGATAACTCAAGATTTAAATTTGTTGGCCATCGCATAGCCTCCTTGGTTTGTTGTAGCCCTCGTTATGGCCCTTCAGAAGAATGACCAACAAAATATGGAGACTAGAGATTGGTTTGTGTGTCCACTAATTCCAATGTGCATCTACAATTTCATGCTTACTAATGGGATAAATATAAATACACTCTGCACAAATCTTGTTAACTCACTAGATTCTCTCGAGCTCCATATTTAAGCACCAGGTGGGAGGGCAAGCATGAGCTAAAAGGTAGTCCACTGCTTCACTATAACATGTTAATGCTTTTGTGTGTCTGCCATTTTTATGTCACAAAGAGCTTGAAGAGGGCACCGATATTTTTATGTACCAAAGAGCTTGAAGAGGCCACTAGAGTGCAAACCCTAGAAGATAAGAAGGATATATTGAAGAGAAAGTTATACCCCATAGTAGATGATCCAAAGAAGGATGTAGAGGCAGGTCGCAAGGTTGAAGCAGCAAGCAGGACCAAGTCCATTTCATTTCATCTCCCAGCCCGGGGTTAAGGTGGAAATTTGTCGAAATCTAAGATATGGTGAATAGTTTTGTTAATATATGTCAACTGAAATTAGATAAATAGAATATTACTTGCATTAAAATCGCTTTTGAATTCGCCTCTAAATTCAGATAAATAGAATCCTATTTGCATTAAAATCGCACTTAAATTTGCCTCTAAATTCATTCTTTTAAGAGAAAGCTGTAGAAATTTGTTTCTCTCATAATTAAAGAAAAGTATTGTTCCAGATTACAGTTTACCTAATGAGAGGGTCGAGACTATGAGCATCTACATATACCCTAACCCATCGCTGGACAACAAGTATGGTGAAGTCACAAAGGTTCTAAGCAATGGATGAAACAAAATCTTTGAAATGTTTTATAGATTGGTCACAACTCGTAGAATGGGTGATTGGACTGCCTTGAATAGCCGAGCAAGCAAATTATATTATATATTTTATTATTTGCATTAATTTAATATATAATATAAATGTAAGTTTCAATTATTTATAATAGCATCTTCGCTTACATGCATTTTGACAAATGTTGCCTTGCTCTTGATGCTCATCTTGTACTTCAGTGAATGGCCTTCCACTTCCTGAACTTCAAAAATGTAAGCGAAAATGTGTCAAAGGTGACCCTAAACACATTGGTAGACACTTTTCTAAAGACACACCCTTGAAGCCTCAGTACCCACAATGAAGGTGTCGTCGGCTACAACAACCATGCCCATGGAGGCTCAATATGCACCACGAAGGTGTCATCAGTGGCAGCAATGTCAAAATAAAACTAGATGGGAGCAACATATGCTTCTGAAACATCCTTTACCGTTGGAGGAAATGTTCTTGGTCTCTTTTTTTGTATGCTTTCATAATGCAGGTTAGTAGGCGTGGGATTGAATTCATAGTGAACCCCAAGAAGGCATTTGTTTATGGATATTGGAATGGAATGAAGGTTTATGTATATGGGAAAGCATTAGTTTTTGAATTTGTTGCGGGACATTATAGTTTGGACTTCTTGTTTGGATTTTGTAAGGTATTGAAAGAGTTTAGGGAGCCTCAAAAATTGATGAAAATGCCAAGAACAAGAAATAGAAGGTTGACCATGGCCCTACTGACACTAATTATGAACATTCAGTGAGCATATTAGAAAATGAAGTAGTTGAATTTAGCAAGAATGGTCAAAATAGTAGGGCTTATATAGAACACTCTAAGTTTATTTCAGTCATCAAGAATATTAAGGAGCGTGTCCCTATATATAAGATAAAAGAAATATTAAGTGAAAATCGGTTGGATGTTTCTGGCTTTGATGAAGCCGTAGCCCAAAGATGGTAATCCTGTATGTGGGGGCTTTTCAATTTTTATGATATGAATTCATGACAAAATTCAATGTAATGCAGTACTGACATTGAAGAAATTTTTGCCCCCTACTCTGAACCCTTTAAGAAACTCAATCTCTTCTTGCCATAGCTAGATCTTTTCATGGCTCCATCTCTTTTCAGGTCGCAAGGTCGAAGCAGCATGCAAGCCAAGGTCCGTTTCAATTCATCGCCCAACTTGGGTTTATTTGAGCCATCGTAGCCAAGTTTTGAGGCCGCCAATCTAGCCAGCAGCAACATCAGCTGTGGATTCATTGTCTAGTCTATAGATAATGCCCAGCTTCCCATTCTACTCTTTATATTTGATCAAGACTTACAGGTAAGTAAATCAGATTTTAGAGAACCAAGAAACCAATCAGCCATTGCTTTAACTAGATTCTATAGATAGCATTGGTATCATTTGTTCCCATCGTGCCTTGGCCCTGACTTTGTCTTTTGGTAAAATAGGCAAGTTGTTGCATAGGGAATGCCTTGTTAGATTTTGCAACGGCATAGAGATGAAAAGGAAAGCATAATTTCATTCAAAAGTACAGGCGCGTTCAAAGAAATGTAGAGCATATTGATAAGCCCTTCTAGTAATTCTACCTAGTGCCATTAAAGGTTTTGGCTATACTCTGCTCCAAATTGAAGACTTCAGAAGCCCATGCCCATATTCAACTTCAAAAGCCCATGCCCATATCCCCGGGCGAGGGAAATTTTAGTTGCTACTGCTAGTTTTGGAAATTTCAGGTGCTACTGCTGGTTCTACCTAGTGTTTCAGACTCGCGCGTTCTGCATAATGTTGTGTTGCATTTCTAGATTGACTCACCTCACCAAAGCTACTTCACAAACTAAACATTGAAACATTTCTCACTCACAAGTAGTCTGTACAGGCGATGGCTTGTATTTATGGCTGACAAGTAGTACATGTAGATTGCGGATGGCTTGACAAGTAAAGTGGCTCATGCTATGCAACCACCAACCGCCATGTGGTGTAGCCAGCGACCTGCTATGTCTTGCTGCCTTATATGATGCCTTATACAAGCATGTAATCGACTAACGAGCTGAGCTAACATTTAATGTCATCGACTAATGCGAACATTAGCTTAAGTAGTATTTTTACGAGTTTCAAAATATCAAGTAAACAAAAATTTATAACCTATTCTTTTAGCTTCGATCCTCACGAAAAGGGAAATAACATGAGAAATCGATATGTCTTTGCAAATTTTGTTTATAGTTAATAAGCTAACACTAAAAACAGGTCATCTAATACTAAAATGCTAATTTCCTATTACTTCAGTCCCATGCCAAGACGGCAAGGACTAATAATAGGGAAATTATACCGAGCAATGTTCAATGCGTCATTTGAAAAGATTAAAAATGGCATCTAAAGCGAAATGGACTGTTCATATATAGATTTAGTGATTCAACTGAGCCATAAAGGTCATATAATTATGAACAGTTGAGGCAAAATGGAATAATGGATGCTCAGCAAGTACAATGCAATTCATAAAAATGTGCCACTCAGCTGAGTACAAAGAATTTTTCATGAATTTCAGAAAGAAATATTGTTTGCAAGCTTCAAAGGTTGAGCAACATTTTGACGGCAACTTTTATTTATTTCTTACTCACTTGACTCTTGCCGTGATAGTTAGGTAGGTGGAGCCTGAATGTTACGAACATCAAAATTATTTCACGTGGCCATGGACTACCAGAGTGGTGTGAGAGAATTCGTCAAGCTTAATCACAAATGTTTAACATAATGGATTGAAAATTTTCATAATCGAACTTCTAATCCTATGCATAATTTGGAGCTGACAATAATTTTTTTTATTAAAGTTCATCTCCATGCATATTTGAGCATATAAATTTTTGAGAAAATGTTTAGTCTCCAAACTCTGGCAATAGAATTTTGTTATTCAACTTGGAATACATGTTAATGAATGGAGATTTCAAGGATGCAGGGAAGGTTCAGAAATCTTACAGGAACTGGTGCGGAAGAGATTGTCAGTTATAACAGAAAGAGATCAGAGCTGCATAAACAGACCAACACTATCCGAAAACCAAGACTCAATATCCCAAATAATAGTCTTATTAGTCCCTGCCTGGGACTATTAGCGATCGATATCGCGTTGACCAGCAATTAAATCAGTTTGACCGATTAATATGTTCGGTACATTTAAATTTTAAACCAATGTTTCAAATAAAATGTTTGGGGCAACAAATTTTTATCCAATGTTTTTGTTTGGAGGTCTTATTGCCGGCCTCACGTCCCCCGATGCTATTTCAGTGAGGGCAAATTGTTTTATCATAAGGTTTTCAAAAAAATGTGGGAGTATGGCTGTATATGGTAAGAGACACGCATAGATTGCATGCAGTCCAGGTGTCTATCCCCTTGCAAATAACGAGTATTTTCTAAGGTACTCATTTCATTTTCATTCCCTGGTTTGCTTTTCTATCCTGAGCCAGTTGCAGAAAAGTCCCTCTTCTCTGTAGTTAATAGCTGGCCTTTCTCTGTGTCATGATTTGCAGGGCAGCAATGGGTCCAAAGAACAGTGCCAACGCTTACGAGGAAGTTCGCAAGCAACGCCTGGAAGAGAACAAGAAGCGGATGGAGGTCAGTGACCATAAGGCATTTGGGATTTTTCTGTTGTTTTGTTTAGAGTGTTATGAACGAATTGGTGAATGCAGGAGCTGAACCTTGTAGCGCTCTCCAACGGTTTTTCCGAGGCGCGTAATTCAGCACACAAGACAACCCCTCAGGTTTGTTTTGAAGTTCAGTGGATGTTATGCTCTTCTTGGGTTTTTTTTTGGTTATTTGAAGCATTTTGTTGTGATGTGCGTTTGTTACAGAGGAATGCTAAGCCGCGAACGCCAAAGGTGGAGAGAGGTCCTGTCTCAGTGCGCCGCTCCTCCCGCGTTGCCAACATTCCGGCCCCTGATTACCGCGAGGTTAGTAGCATGCATTTCGTTATAATTTAATGTCTTTGTGCAATACTCCAGATGCAACAAGCGATAATTTAAGATTATTTCTAACCCCTGATATTTCTATGCTAAAATCTGCGTCTTTAAATGAAACCTGTATCATAGAATTCAAAAATTTCAGGGGTAACCACCACCCTCATCTCGACCAAAACCAAGACCTAAAGTCATGAAATTAAGACCGCAGGATATTTATCTAAATTCTTACTATCATAATATTAAGACCACAAGATATTTATCTAAATTATTATTACCCTGGTAACTTGCGGCTGAAGTTACTTTCGTGGTTGCAGACTTTTGACTGTGCCCACAGACAAAGTTATCCTGCACGCGCCGGCAGCAACCTTAAGGAAGCGAACTCTACATGGCTCATAGCCCTACAAATACCCACGCTCTTCTCGTTTTCTTTCATCGACTTCATCATCATATCTGGTGTTGTTTATTCACTCTGATGTTTATATTTGAATTTGCAGGTTGATAACCCTTCAAATTTGTAGTGCCATGGCTGGAAAAGCGCCAGAGAAGCAGGACCACGTTCTATTCGATCTATTCGGCAGGAAGAAGGAAGAGAAAAAGGAGAAAATGCACGTTGGCCAGATGATGCAGGCTCCTGCTTTTCACCCCCACAATCAAGCTCAGACTGCACCTTATCATTATCCAGCTGCTGCTTCTCAGAATGGTGCTGCCACCGACAATCAGGCTGCTGAACACAACTAAGTTCACCCTCCTGGTTACGAGGGACAATATTTTACCGCTGGGGAAACTGAGAAACAACTGCACAGAGGTATACCAGGAAAGTTTCACAGCACAGATAACCCTGACTCCAGCTATGTAAGTCTCTTTCTCTCTCTTAACTAATTTCTCTGTTCATTGATAGCGACAACACGGGTTTCTATGGCATCTATTTCTTGATTGATAATGATGTTTCTTTATTGATAATGACGTTTCTTGATTAGTGGCATTTGATAATTATGTTTCTTGATTGATAATGACGTTTCTTGATTACTTGCATGTTCAGTCGAGCCACCGCGACCATGCCACTGCAAGTGTCCGCGCCATGAAGTAAGATGAACAAATGTGGCAAGTGTCCGCGCCATGAAGTAAGATGAACAAATGTTGAACTCTGTTCGAACTGTGTTGGCGACATCCGGTAAACATGCATGTTGATGTATTTCACTGTGGACGAGTGGTTGACAGATCACATTAACGCCAGAGCGCGAACCATTTTTCCAAAAGTGTCCACCACGTTTCTAATTTTTATTAATTCTGATACGTATTTATTAATAATTGTATGCTACTATAATTTATAATTAGCAACATGTGCAGTGAATAGAGCCAAACAAGTTGTGAAGCTTCTTCCACGGTTCTGAGCAGCGTTTGATTTCTCGTGTGGATTATTTTTATTTTATTATTCCTCTTGTTTAAATTGAACATTTTTTTTACTTTTCTATTTAATAAAAGTTTAACGAATTAATTATGGAAATTTGAAAATTAAGATGAATTTAGGTGGGTAATAATTCAAAATTAACTTTAAAAAACATTATTATTAATTACTTATTTTTCTTTTCAAAAATATTGTTTTTGTGATTATTTTACATTTGAATATTTAGTGATATACTTCCTCGGAAATAAAAATTTATTTTCAATCATAACATTTTGACTAAAGTTTAAACATTTTATTTTGTGATATTTTTACATTACAATTTTCCTTTATTTAAATTGTATTTTTAAATACATAAATAAATTTAATATCTAAAAAATATAACACAAATTATATAAATATAACAATTCAAATATATGATTTTCAATAAATTTTAACTAAATTCTATATCATTGAAAAGCTAAAACTTAAAACATTAAATCACTCTAAATTTTAAATAAAAATAATCTATTAATATCCTAAAACAACTAAAAATAAATAGAACATTTAAATTATGCCATCATTTACCTACATTATACTCCAAAATTCAAGTAAGAGTGATCCAATAATATCCCTCATAAAAAACCAAAAAATAGGACATTTAAGCTACACTATAACTTTTACATACACATTAACATACTGTCCAAATTTCAAGAGTGATCCAATGATATCCTTGATAAAAAAACAAAAAGATAAAACATTTAAGCTACACTATACCCTTTACATTTTGTACTTTTACTTTTTATTACATTGAAAAACCATATAAGGTATATAAAGACAAGCGTACTTCATGTGTGCTGGCACATTCATTATTAAATTTATTGAATTCATTTCAACAACTATAAAATAAATTTAAATGTACCCAAGAACTCTGAAGCACTTTGTCTAACACTTCACATGATACGGGGTCTTTCCGCGATTACAGAGACGAGGCACCCATTAATGCATCATTTTCCGTGGACGAGAAGCAATCATGAAGAGTAGGAGATTGGGCATATCAAAAGGGGGACAGGAGATCCCATCTCATTACCAAGAGTGTACTTTAGTGTTACTGTTCTTTCCAAGCCATATTTCCCATGCTATCGGGTCATAAATGAACGGCGGGTGTATATGCCCACCGTTCGATT
>APFE031638758.1:5987-41308 GCA_000404065.3 Pinus taeda | reverse complement strand
AACGAATACAATGTAAATCTGCCTTTTCTGCTTGAGGATGTCTGCCCCCCCTGCCTCTGAAGTATCTTCCTCTTCCTCTTCGTCCACCTCTTCCTCTTGTAGAATCTTGAGCAGTATATTTTTCTTTATTAGCCATGCATACAGTCTCTTCAGAAGATTCAGGGACTGTCTTCTTTCCAAAGGCTTTTTCCCTTTCAGCAAACTTTTTCACAAGAGATTCAAAGGTTATATCTTTGAGATTTCCATTTGCTTGCAGAGACTCAAGATAATTGGAGTATGTAGGATATAGTGCCTTGAGAAAAGCAATAAGAGATATATCTAGTTGAACTTTAGTGGATTGATATCATGCACTATATATTTTATTTCAGATGCAAGAGCAAGAGGGTCATTTTTTGCAGTTCAAGAGTGAAGAGTTTGATCATAAGTTGGATGACTTCAAGTGCAGAATGTGAGTCATAGAGCTCTTTCAGCTTTTGTAAAGCTTCAAAGGCAGTTGTACATGTTGTAAGGTGACGACTCACCTCCTTATTTACAGATGCTGCTATTAGTGCATATGCTTTGCTGTTCTTGTTTTCCCAGATGGCAAGTTCTTTGTCTGATGTAGGCTTTTCTGGGTCACTGTCTCCTTCTCCGACACTCACTCCTTTCCACAGCTCATTGAAAATGAGGGTGTACTGTACCATCCGGGACCAGTCAGGATAGTTCTCCTTGCCAGTGAGAACTATTCCTATCATAGAGATGATTGAATGCATTTTGTAAAGGTTACTTCTGCTGATATAAAAAACTTTTGCTGATATATACTTCTGATGAGAAAAATACTCTTAAAAAAACTTCTGCTGCTTTTAAAAAATGATTTTGGTATGGAGAATTACTGTGTATATCTCTGTTTTAAAAAATGATTTTGGTATGGAGAAAAAAATCATTTAAAACTCTGCTTTATATCACCATATATATATGCAAAATCATTCAAAATCAGGCCATATTCAAAATTCTCTTATCACCATATTTGTTTCTGCTTTAAATCACCATTGCTACACTTCAAAATTCTGTTACAATATATATCAGGCTACAGCACTACCATAACAAATACTTTCTCAACACAGCACTACCATAACACTACCATAACAAATACTTTCTCAACACACAAAAGCTCAGCCTGTATGGTATCCACTAAAGCCAAACCGATTATAGTTACTTTAATTGCTTGGACGATTGAACAACTCGGACCGGACAAGTACTAATAACTACAGAGTCGCGGGCTACTACAGCAAGAAGATCAGCGCATGACACCACTGATCTTATCCACCATTCCAAACCCTCTGACCGAATTCAGGTTGGGTTTTGCTGTTTTTATTTTTCCCGTGAAGTGGGCAGTGTCATCAAGAAGAATCAAAGCATCGCAACCCTTAACAAAGCAGTCATACCAGCAGTCATGAAAATGCAGACGAAGCAAAGAAGCAGCGAATCTTGCTTCCTGTTTCACAGCATCTTCTACACCAGATTTAATGATAGACAAGGCCTCGGGACAGGATTTGTCATAATAGTTGGGAGTCAAAACATTAGATCTTTGAGCATGTCTTCGTTCCTCTTGGATCCACGGTCATTCGAACTCTACTCACGCGGGATCAAACTACTCAGTTTATCGAAGCTTCATAACATTGCAGAAAGGCGAAGGGCCAGGGGTTTCAATGGTATGATTCTCGGTGCGTTCTCAATAAGCAAGCAAGGCGTAACAGTCATATGTTACCAAAGCATTTCAATGGTTTGATTCTCGATGCGTACTCAATAAGCAAGCAAGGCGTTTCAATAAGCAACAGTCATACATTACCAATCCAGGCGTTTGCAGGCAGCTGCAGTCTCCAGGCAGCGGCAGTCTCCAGGCAGCGCCAGGCTCCAGGTATTCCAAGGATGTCAGAGATTGAGCAGCTCTCAGGCAGGAGTTACTATTTCTGGGACCTGTGCTCTGATACCATGTCAGGCCAGGGTAACTCCAGAATTAATGAGCGAGAGAAAACTGATGATCTTATTCATTAGGTAATATACATTTATATATACAAATAAAACGGATCATTTCATCTTCTGGATGACTGTCCAGTTCACCCATCCGTTTCGGATTAGGTGTCAACAGGCCATATTCCATTCAAGAATGGATTAACCTTATAGCTATTTCCATTCATGGATTTGGGCTCCAAGGGTGGTGAGTATTGTCACAATGTTGAAAGGGAAAAATGCCCATGTACCAAATATAATAGTGAAGCAATGAAAAATTATGATGTGAAAGGATTTGGTGGACCCTGTACTATGTTGACATGTCACTGGTACGAGGGTCTGATTAGGACCACGTGGTAGCAAAATGTTGGCTTGGCTTAATATAATCGATCAAAATTCTAAGGGGCATAACTGTTAATCTGGGAGTTGGATTAATGTAAAATTTAGATGATCAGAAATATATCTATTGTTTGAATGAGATGGTGGAATTTGTTTTGATATTTGAGGACTTTGAGAAAAAGAGGATTTCGTAACCTCATATTCATAACAAACCTTGGAGATCAGGTCAAAGAAAACATGTAACACTTCCCATAGTTGATGTAGGATAAGGGAGTGGGAGGAAGTGTTACACCAAGCCTCCTAATCGCCATAAGGTATTGATCCCCACCACCCTCTCCTCATTCTCCTTCCCTAGAGCCTCATATAAGTCATGCCATCCCTTCTCATAAACCTTATGACTTAAGGTCTTGGTTTTATTCAAAGGAGGACATGGCCTCCTTTGGACGTTTGGCATAGACATAGGTCATCCCAAACCCTATTGGCCACAAGTCCAGCTTTTTGAAAGCACAACCAAAAGGTTATAGATGATATTAGTTCTTGAAAAAAAGAAACCATTTCCAAAGCCTTTAGAGTAGGGATAGCCCTCCAATTTTACAATCCATGAATATTATTTCCATTAATTATTGAGGGTTAATGTTTTCCCATGTTAAACACACACATGGCAGAGAGTATATTTATTATTAACAAATGATATACATTTATAGTACATGGTGTGACCCTTGGATTCATATTCCAAGTGGTTTCTTGGACTCCTTTTGGCTGTTCAGCTTCCACACCAACCCTTAGAGGATTAGGTGTCCAACATTCCCCCCTTAATCCGAAGGGTTATGTATGAGTCCAAGAAGAGAGCTGTAATACAAAATGTGAAAAAATGCATGGCAATACTAGGTTGAATGTGCTCTCTGAAATGTTGGTATAAAGGGTGGTGGTTTAAGGATGACCACCAACACTGGAACGCTTAGTGCAGTTCCCAGAACTATTCCAAGTCTGGCATGAAGCTCAAGTCTTTTGCTAGAGGAAGTGCTTCTGATGTTTTGAAGAGGGAAACCTTCAACCATGAAAGGGAGGTCTCGCCCCTCATAAAAGGGATAACCTCAACCTAAAAAGGGAGGTCTCAACCTGTGATGGTTTAAGGATGACTAGCAACTCTAGAATGCTTAATGCAATTCTTGGAACTCTTCCAAAACTGGCAAGAAGATGAAGTCTTCTACTAGAGGAAGTGTCCCCAATTCTTTGAGGAGGTATCACTCACTGAAGGCATGCTCAGGGGCATCTTTGTCTCTGGCTACAACTCTGAATTTGGTATGGTAGGTTGTGGCTCAGGCTTGCTTGATGTGGCTTTGAATCTTGTAGATACAAGGTGAGATGATGGAGAAAACTCAACTGCAAGACTATTCAATACTCTAGAACAAGTTCTAACATGTGACTGTAATATCTTCTTAGTTGTTGATGCCCATTACCAAGAAGCGATCCATCCAAGATGAATCTTTGTTGTTGCAGTAGGCTTGTTTCTGAAGCATATGTTTGAATAATGACCGGTTTTATGACAATGCTTACATGGATGAAGATCAAAATAGGGATCTTTTATATGGCCAACTCAGTCACAGTATTGGCATTTCACAATCTGTTGTTGTGGAAGAGGGGCATAATCTGGAACAACTGAAGGTGAACTGTCATGAGGAGCAGGTGAAGATGAATCGTCCTGAAGAAATCCAACACTTTGAAATTGGATTGGTTTGGAGTAGTCTGGAATATGAAAGGACATGTCCTTGTCATATCCAAGACCAATTCTATGCTTGTTGTGGACAAGCTCTTCCCAAGGTCTGATGATTGGCTTGGGAGGTGTAGGTTGAACTTCTACATCTGCATGTAACTTTTCTCTTGAACCAACCTCAACTTCATATTCTTGTTGCTGATGGGAGTCTCTCTCAATCTTGAAGAGAGGATTGTTCTGAACAGAAAACAATTCAGAATGATGTCTTTTCTATTGTAGCTCATCTTGTTGAAGCTGAGACTCTAGCTGTAAAAATTCAATGTTTTCTTGTACATTTTTCAAACAAGTTTGAATGTATGCAACAATGGCCTTGTCAACCATAATTGTATTTTCCATAGTAGAATGTATTATAGTATTCAATAATTCTAATACAGTGCCGATTCTATCCATTTCACAATAATATCACTGCAAAAATTGATTGGCGTACAACTTTTTCTTAAAAAAATATTCAAGTATGTAGGATCTCAATATACCTCCATATACAATGCAATTTCATACCATATGACATATGGCCGTAAAAGGGGCAAATCCCACTTACCATATTACGTACTACTTTCATGGCATACCATACATACCTTTCATGTCATACCATACATACCTATACCTATGATATGTTCACCACATATAACTCATGGCCTTTACAATATATGTCATATAAAGGGCCAATGTGCTCACATTTTATGGTCTTCAAAACATATCACTCAACATATGAGCCAAGGTTCGAATTTAATATGTATGAAAAATATATATATCCATCCTTATATATACCATAAGACTCCCTTCTAAAAACTCAAATCATATATATCATTTAAACGATGTCATATGCCCACATTAAAGGTATTTAAAAACTTCAATGCACATTCCAATGGATTCCGTCCCATGTGCAGTCAAGCTATCATACTATATATAATTCATATATATATGGAGTGAATTCACCACACACGATGACTATTCAACACGCTTTTAAAACTATGACCTCCAAAATTCTAATGCGTGACCTTTCAAGGCTCAATGTGCATACCATAACAAGGCTCAAACACACTAGGTCATGAACACGTGATCTAGCTAGTTGTAATCCATGCTCACCTTTGACTGTTTGGAGGTCCCCATGGTGGACCACTTCACGTCCTCATAAACACCATCTGCGCTAGGCTGTTGTAGCGGTCTCAGAATTGGAACCTTGATTACGTCAACTTCAAATGGTGAAGATGAACTCACAACTTTTATTTTTTCTAGGAAGTCAAAAATGAGGGCTCACAATAAGGACAGGGTCGGGGTGAAGGACGAGCTAGTTAGTTTGCCAAGGGAGCCAAAGAGGTGGTCGAGTGGAATTTATTTTACTTAAATGGGGAAGGTGAGAGGCACTGTAGTGCATACCACTGAGAAACACCCTTCATGCACAATGGCTTCCCCTGGCAATCTTACATGCACCCCCATAAACCTCTCCTCCCGTCACCTATGGTTACATAAACCACCCTTCCACATTACTCGACTTGAAAATAACCGTTGAGGAGCTGACAAAGCCACACGCTAGATTCCTGTCCATGGCTATCTCATTTAACTAGATGCCTGGAAGGATGCGTGGTGGTGCCTCTAGTACTAATCCGCTCTTGACAGTGCTCAATTCCTATCCACTTCCTTCTCTTAGAGGGTTGCAAGAAGGGAGTCGAATGAGAAACAATATTGCAAAACGACCCTTTTACAACATGTTTGATTGCTATCCTGATGACATGGAAGAGAAGTATATGGATGAACTCGGAAACTCTATTTCCAACTACAGTTAGAAAAGAAGAGAAGGTTTTCTGCAAAGTAGGTTCGTTCATTAGAAAAGAGCTTCGAGATGGAAAACAAACTCGAACCCGAGAGGAAAATGCAGTTAGCTCAACAGCTTGGACTGCAACCACGACAAGTGGTTGTTTGGTTCCACAACAAGCGAGCTTGCTAGAAGACAAAGTAGCTTGAGCATGTTTATGACACTCTCAAGAAACAATTTGACACAGTTGTAGCCAAAAAAGAGAAGCTCAAAGCCAAGGTTGGGTAGCTCACTGCTAAGCTCGAAAGCTATAAAAACAATGGAATGATCGGAAATGGCATAGGCTTGAACAAGATAAAAGCTGATAGTATTGAACATGAGGAATATGTTCAAACACATATTCACAGGGTTGTTGCAAAGATGAGCCATTCACTGAGTGAAGTAGAGAAACCTACAGAGGAGGAATCATGCATGCAGGAAGAAGTGTCAAAGAAGATGAAAGATTTATTTGGAAGCTCTGACACACCAGACTATTAAAGGCAGGAATCATAGAATGATTTGTCCATTATAGGGATTCATGGCAGGAATAGGAGTTACAAATCTGAGTGCAAAAAAGGCTGGGTGTTTTGTATGCAAGTATCGAGCAACGACAGGAGCAGAGAAGGCAGCACTATAGAAATGTTCAAGTCAATGAATACACTGTCAGACCAGTGGAAGCGTTAGAGCCAGAGCTACCAGGATTAGCTAGAATGGCACAAAACCAATAAGGAGAAGTGCTTAGATCTACAAAGGCCACAAAGCAATGGCTCAAATTTGAGTAGGGTAGGAGAACACTCGCTCTGATACCATGGTAAAGACACACATGGCAAGGACAAAATAGGAAAGATAAGGAGACTGTATTTATTATTAACAAATGATATACATTTATAGTACATGGTGTGACCCTTGGATTCATATTCCAAGTAGTTTCTTGGACTCTTTTTGGCTGTTCAACTTCCACACCAACCCTTAGAGGATTAGGTGTCCAACATCCCCAAATTTGTTGGACCACAAACAACTAATCAAAGATTTTCATCCAAAAATCATACTAATTGAATAACAATAATTAATGGTAGCCAATCCATTTCTACTCTCGAGCATGTTGTCGAGTCATGGCTCCCAAATTAGGCCTTCAAAACCACTAATTCATTAGGTTTTTTGGGTGGCCTCATAATTAGGTGGAGTCCTATGTTTCAATATTTTAGTTATTCTACATTTCCTTATGTTCTATACATTTCTTAGGAAGCTAAGAAATTTGGAATATCTTTTAGGAGGACAAAGGGAAGTATTTAAGCCCAGAGGATTTCCCCCGTGATATTATCAAACAAAAGATTGAATTTTTTCGATTTCCCATGACCCATGTTAATCTGGATTTGATCATTGGAATTGAGGAATATATTATCCTCCATATTGAAGAGCTTCCCCTATTGGGGAGAAGCTAAAAGATAGAGGAGTGTATTTCCCTAGAAAAATATTTGTAGTGTAGAATTTATTTCCACCAGTCATAATTCCCTGCAATTAAACACCATATTAGTTTGGCGCCCACAATAGTATTCATGAATATTGGATCTCTTATTCTTAATCCATCCAAAATTTTGGGAGGAAAAATCATCTTCTAGTTAATCAAGCAAAATTTTTTGAAATTCATTTTCTTCATCCCTTCCATAATAATTTATTGATATCCTATGTAGTTCACTGCTTTACTGAAATCGTAGTGAAAACCACAGAGCGCTGGTAGAGGAAAAGAGTTGTAATGAAAAAATTTAATTAAATCCTTTCTACTAGATTCAACAAATGAGCTCCCCATTTCTCAATTTTTGATTAAATTTATAAATAGAACTATCCCATGAAGGATTAGGAAATGTATTTAAACAAATAGGTATCCCTAAATACTTCAACTTTGTCCAAGAGGATTTGTTAGAGATTCCAAGGACTTGGAAAATCCTTCCCTGCAGACCATTGTTGGCATTCCATCTATATAGATGGATTTTTCCTTCATTAATATTTCCTCCAAAAACTACCTTCTTTTTGTCTAAGAGTGACCTAAATATCTGAGCTATTATGCAAGAATCTCAACTTAGAAAAATTGCATCGCTAACAAACTAGAAATGGTTTAAGCTTCAAATTCCCTCCATAAAGCCAATTTTGAGGAAATTTGAAATTCTATCATGATCTAGATGCCTACTTAATGACACTGTCGTAAATATGTAGTGGATAGGTGACAGAGGAAATCCTTGTCTCTATTCTTGATAATCCTAAAAGAAATTAGCATATGCAGGCCCTTACACATTTCAAAAAATCCTCTGCAAACCTCACTCACTTGAGAACTAAGAATATAAAATAGTGTCTTACTTTGTAAATGGACTTATCAAAATCTAGTTTAATCGCCATTCATTTATCCCCTATATACTTTCTAGACTGGATTGTTTCTTAGACTAACACGATATTATCCATAATTTTCCTTTGGCTTATAAAACCAAAATTTTCAAAACGAGCTTAGGAAGAAAAGGTTGCATTCATTGAACCATAATTTTAGTAATTATTTTCTATGAAAAATTACATAAGAAATTGGAAAAGATCTTTCAATAGATGAGGGATTTACCTGTCTAGGAGCCAAGGCCACAAAGGAGGAGTTAAGATCCCTCCCCTCCATTTGTCCTGACTTTTAAACAAAAGAGACCATCCCGCATAGGTCAAATTTAATCACCTCTAATTGTTTTGAAAGAAAGAGCCAGTGAACCCATTAGGGCTAGGGGCCTTATCTAGATCAAAGGAGCAAACCTCTATGCGAATTTAATCCTTTGATATGGCTTCCAAAAACTATGAATTAATCTCAAGACTGGTGAGTTGATGGGTGTGATCTAAGCATTTTACTTCCCTATGGGGAGAAACCTGTCCTTCTTGTTTATACAGGGACTGAAATAATAGAAAATCCTCTTCTTTTACCTAGATGGCATCTGTAAGAATATTTCCATTGATCTGAAATTGATTAACCCTATTTCATAACTCCCTCATTTTTGTTTGCTTATATAATAATTTAGTATTCTTATCTCCTTCTTTTAGCCAGATACTTTTGGATATAAGTCTCCAAAATTGTTCTTATTCTTTTTATTTCTTATGCATATCTTCATATATTTATTTTTCTTTGAGAAATAGGTTTTTCGTCACTAGATTATCTTCCATTTTCTGCAGAACATCTAGTAATTGAGAATGAATGGGTTGAACTCTAGTAGATCTAGATTTTGACATTTCTAGAACCCATTTCTTTATTTCCTCTTTCAGTTGTTTTATTTTTTCTTCCCATATATATATGGGTGATTCAAACACCCATCTGGACCAAGCACAATTCACCAAAGATTTGAAATTTGACTCTTTTTGTGGATTGTATAATAATGGAATGGGCCCTTGATTTGGAAACCATTCAATGGCCAACTTGACTAGGCGGTGACCAGAGCCACTCCAGGATAGACGGAAGGTAGAGAGAGATAATTGTTAGTCAATAATTTTTCTTCCCATTAGGAATATATCTAGCTTGGAGGCTATATGACTTGGCCCTATTATTTTGTTGCCCCATGTGAAGTTTTAGAATTTTGGCTTCACATATAAGAGGTTGAGCTTAGAAATAAGCTCCTCCATCTTTACTTGGAATTGAACCTAACCACACTTTATCATTTCTTCTCCCACTCATGAATAGTGACATTGAAGTCGCCTCCTAATATAAGGATAGACTTATGAAGATAATCCTTCTTCCCAATGAGTGACTCCCCACACTCTACTTTAGCTTGATAATTGTTATGCATATAATTATTAAGAGTGCTGCAAATTTTCCTAGATGGACTATGAATGAACTTGGTATTAATCTAATGTTGGGATATGTCTTCATGTAGACTATGGAAGAGTGAAGAAGACCAAATAATGCATATTCCTCAAGACGCTCCGATAGATCTTGAGGATGCAATGCTAGAATTCTTCCATATCCCTTGAATTTTGAGGAGAACCTTTTAGTCCCCAATTTTATTGTCCCGGAGAAGAAGAATATCAAGATTCTATAGTCTAAGTAAATTTCTAATTTCTTGTTCCCTTTTTCATTTCCCACCCCCTACAATTCTAGGATATTATATTCATTATTTACAACTTGTTTTGGAGTCACCACCAAGGGATGGGCTTGTTGGACTATTTTTCTTCTAGTTTTTGGAGAATTTATATGATGGATTGTTTATTAATCCATGGTTTACCTTTTCCTTCTCCATTTGTACATGTCCTAAACAAACTTACATGTTTTATTTTCATTTACCTTTTCCTTCTCCATTTGTACATGTCCTAAACAAACTTACCTGTTTGATTTTCTTCTAGCTATCATAGTTGATTTGGATCTCGTCACCTCTTTGGCTACTTCTGTCTTTGATTTGTCCTTAGTCGAGATGGAGTTTCCCTAGGGTTCATTCCTCACCTTTGGGGACTCATAGTCCTATTCATCCTCTAACACTTGCATCTCCATTGCTCTTTTAATTACTTGGAAATCTTCTAGACCAGGTATTATTTCTCTTAGTGTACCTTTTATTTCTTCTTTCCTTTTAGTTGTTGTGATTCACCTTCTACCTCTTCATTAATAGAACTTTAAATGGGTTTTCAGATTTATGAACTTGTTCCTTTTCTCCTCCCACATGCATTAGGTCAGCTACCTTCTTACTGGGAAGGGAGAGGGCCACAAGTTTCATTTCCTTGTCCTCAATGTGTACTCTATTGGGTTGGACCTTTTATCTTCCTCTAAGTCTACAATTTCCCTTCATCTTCTTAGAAGATGGCCATTCCTTTTTTATTTGGGTAGTTCCTGGCAAAATTTCCATATTTATTTGAAAATATGAATTTGAAGGGAATCTAATCATAATATACTAGTTGAATAAATTACCAACTATCCATAGAGATTTAAAGCGCTTCTGCAAGACCTTTTCCTAGGTCTACTTCAAAACATATTCTAATACAAACATACATTTTTTAGGTGTGGAGCCTGATTATATTCCTCCTTGTTTAGAGTTATTTTTTTTTTTGTTTCAGTCATGTTGGATCTTTGTTCTTAATGAGGAGGAAATTCCACCCATGTGATCGTTGTCAGGGGGTCCACAGGTAGACGATCGGGATTTTATGAGCACCCCCTAGCAAGGATTTAGGGGTAGCACCCCTGTTGCTAAAAAAAGATGAAAAAGTGTCTTGTAAGATATTGTAATTTCCTAGTCAATATAGGTCGTTCATTAGGGGGATGATTTGACGTAGAAGTTATGTTAATTTAGGGTTTTTTTCCTATAAGGAAACCCTCAATTTATATGAGGGAATTATATTATTATTGTGTATTATTATTTAGAGAAAGGAAGAGAGAGGAGACTATGTGAGAGTGGAGAGGAAATTACAGTCGATATGTTATAGGTTGTATCTCTTCATTTTGTTGGATAACATAAAATCAAGGAGTAGTTGTTTCTCTGTGGATGTAACCAAAATTGGGTGAACCACATATATATGTGTCTCTCTTGTTTTATGTGTTTCTATGTTTGTATTTATGCAGTATTTTTATGTGGCCTCCCTGACATCCCAAGGCTCCTCAGATGGTGTGCCTTCTTGAGTATAGAATCCTTCATTCTTTTCCATCTCTTTCCACCCCTTCCTCTCCTCTGCTTCATTTCTTCCTTCCTGTAGGCCTAACAACAAGAGTGGATTGAGCTTGAGTCCAATCCAATTGACTTCTAATCTTTGTATGAGTATTTTGTACAAGGGTGTTCTTTCCAATGCATTCCTTAGCATTTTAGGAGAGTGATACTCCCTGATCTGGAGACAGTGGGGTAAGGCATTCCAGCTCCTCTAGTATGCTTGTTGGATTTCTATAACTAATAGCCTAAGTGTGTCTTCAAAATGTGATATGGCTTTCTCCTGGGTGGCAAGGTATATGGGTGCTAGGTCAACATCATTGGAGATGATGTTATGACTGCTAATGACAACCATTGGACTTATTAACTCTTCTCTGATATATATTGGTTCCTTTCCTTCCTTTTCCATGACTCTCTTTACTTCCTTAGCTCTTGTCTCGTCATGAGTCATCCAAGATGCTAGGGCCATCATTTATGTATCCCCCAACTTTGCATTTGGATCCCAAATATTCATATCATTCAAGTTCAGGTTATGAATGTAGAACTCATCCAATTTTTCTCTGTTTTCTATGCTAACTTGGTTGCAAAATTCAATGAATTGTTTGTAATCTTGAAATGGAATAGATCCATGTTGTGTTAAGGTCTTGATTTGGAATTTCATCCACTTCTATTTGAGAAAGAGTGCATAAGACTTGGATGGTTTTATACACTATAATTCCTCCATGGAAAGGCTTGCCATTGTGGCCAGTTGAGTTTCCTTCTCCTATAACTTCTCCCTCAACCGCCTATTTTCTACATATGGTTTCTCCCTCATTGTGGAATCTCTCTCTCTTAGCTCAATTAATTCTTTTCTCATTTCAAGGACCTTTTCTTCCACGAGGCCCACATATTCCACCTTTTTAGACTTAGAAATTTGAATCCATCAGTGGGTTCTTCCTCTTTCTTCTTCTAGCTCAAAGAAAAGTGGGACTGCAAATTTTTGGGGAATAACTCTCCCTCCTTCAATGAATTTGTAATAGGAGCTTAAACTAGGTTTTGAACTAGCCCCTTGAGCTCTAGGAAGTCCTTCTCAAATGTTTTCTGGGAAGTTGCTACCTTTTGTAGTTGTTGTGTCACATTATTCCCCTCTTGTTTCTCATTCTTACCCTCCTATAGCATGCTTTCTTCTTGTCGTAGCGTACTATGTTTTTGTTGTAGCACACTCTGTTTTTCCTATGGAATGCTCTGCCATTCGTGTAGCTTCCCCTTTTATTCTTGTTGGAGGTTGGTAGGTGTCTTGGGTTGTTTGAAGGAGGTTGATCTAGTGGTGGGACTCCTTACATATGTATAGGAGTCTTTGTTATGTATTTTGGAGAGGTGACCTCTTCAATTTTTCTTTTAGTGGGCCTCACATCCTCTTTCTTACTTGGGGACTCTTCAATTTTGATAGGGGGGCTTGGTGGGAGTTTGAGGCCTTCCTTGTTTGATACTGGTGCTTTACCTAGTTTTAAAGTATAGGGGGTCTTTCCTTTGTCTTTTATTTTTAGGTTTGACTAGGATGCTCAAGGTAGATAAGGTGGCATCTACCTCCTTTTCAGTGGGTCCTAGAGACAAAATTTCTTGCTCTACAGATGCCTTTGTTTCTTTGGGCTCAATAGTTTTCTTCAGAATTGATTTTTCCTATTGCTCCCCATATTCCTCTTCATCTTGGTCTTTTTCTACCTCTGCCTTCGGTTCATCCTCTGTCCTCTCTACATTTGTTTCCCTTTGTTCTTCTTTTCACCCTACTACTTCTTCCTCTCTCACCTTTTCCCTTTCTTCTTCTTCTTCCATTTTCTCCTCTCTTCCTCCAACACTAGAGGCTTGGGTCTCACCTGGTGTGAGGGCTTGTGTGTCAATTAAGGCTTCTCTATCCATGTCTATGAATTTGGACCAAAGGACATGTATTCTCATTTTTTTCAGGGCATCCACCACTATCCCTTTAGTGAGGCCATGTTGGCCTAGGTATTGGTGTTTTCCCTTTATCACCTTTTGACTCATGCCCCTAATGAACTGTAGGAGGAAGTATGGTACACTGAGTCTTTGAGCCAAGGGAAATTCTACTTGAAATCTGAGTTAATGAAGTAATCTAAAATGGTAGGCATATACCACACTCAGCCTTCCTTCATGAGAGATGTATTTTAGGATATAGTAGGCCACCTCATCCCAATGATAGGGTAGGCTTTCTATCCTAACTACATTCTTGTTGTCAATAGGTTTTTCATTGGTAGTGAAGAGTTTCTTTTTAGAAGTGGCATTGGTAGTTTGTCTTCTCTACCCCATTTGATCCCTAGGGGTAGTATTGTCACTTTGTTTATTAGCTTAGGCCAAGTGAGATAGCTAATCCCCTCACCATAGTGGTGGCACTCTCTTCTATTTGTGAGTTTAGGGCTATGGAAAATTTAAAGGAAATATCATCATAATATCCTTTCAACAGTTCAAATAATGATAGCCATTGGTACCTTCTAAAAATGTCTACCACAAGAGGATGTACATGGATTCTTTTGGTATCATAGGGCTCTCTTCAATTAAATCCTCCCCCCAAGGAGAGATACTTCATGTAATAGCTTTGGTGTATAATTCAGTGGCAATAGTGGGTTAAAATACATGTTTGATGATAATTTCCTACATTCCCTCCAATATACAACCCGGAAAGATCTTTCAATTTCAGAATTTGACTACTACCTATAGAATTTGAAGTGTGCCCTGCATACAATTTATGGATGGATGAAGGAGATGTTGCACTTATTTTTTATCATGAGGTTTGGGATGAAGGTAATAAAATTGATACTAATTTGACCCTTTGTATCATTCCTTCATATTTTTAGTCTTCCTATAGCAGTCTCTCGACCTTCTTGTAGTAGTTGCAGGCTTTCTTGTAGCTCCATCCTATACAAATGGCAGAACATGGTTCAAAACTCCTCGATGGAACCTCGAGCGTGTCCTCTCCTTAACATTTTTTTAAATGAGTATTTGAGTAAAATAATTTGAGCCATAGTACATAATATGCATTGTTATGACATGGAAGTCACACCAGGTTTCCTTGTTTGGACTATTATCCCCACTCAGAGTAATTATTCCATTTTTCCTTGTAATCACCACCCACTCTCTATGATCCCAACTTGAATTATGTGACACCTCCACATTTCATGAGTGCTTACAATCTCTTTTTGTTTACTAGATTAGGGTGGCCAAGTTAATTGGGCACCTCCAGCTTATTAAAACACCTCCTCTCGACATTTACTCACTTTTTTTAATTTAAACATATGGAGTAGGTGAGAGTTTTCCATACCTATGCCTACCTCATGATCTAACTAATGCAGTGATGTGCATGTTGGAGCTGGACTTCACTATTGTCATCAAGGGAGTTGACATTCTGTGTTTTTTCCTACGTATTTCTTCTTTTCTCCTATGATATTTGACTATTGTGGTTGTTGTGTGTGCAGGTACCTTGTTGATATCCAAGTCACTCTTGCTGGTGGAGAGTATTGCTAGGAGTGATATGACTACTATAAAGGGGTATCATAATTTTTCATCATCCCCCTACTTATGAGGAAAAAACAAGATTATTGCTTTATGTGATGTGTGCACAGGTTGCTACAAGAAGAGGTTCTCTTCCTGTAGTAGTCCTTTTATTTTCTTCTAGGGTCTTCAAGCTGCATCGATGTGATGATAGAGGATGTAAAAGGTCTTGAGGAAAATTCGGACTTTGAGAGAGTGGTGTAAATTTGTGGAGATGAAGAGGATGTGCTATGTGGGTTTCTTCAAAAAAAAATTAAAAGGGGTAAGAGAGAGGGATTTTTTTTTTATATGAACTAGGATGGATGAGTGATGGATGCATGGTGGACCATGGTGGGGGAACCTTATTCATCCTTGCAAGGTCATGCTGGGATGTCCTTTCCTTCAAATCTTCCTCCTATATATTTTCGAAGTCCTCCTGTAGCACTACAAGACCTTCTTGTAGCAACTACAGGTCCTTCCTATAGCAATCCAAGGGGGGGGTGAAAATTGAATTTCGAGCTAATGGGATGATGGAGATGGGTGATCTCATGAGTTTGGATCATGGATATGAACTGGATGGAGGGGGAAGTGAAGATAATCTTGAGGATGTTGGCCCTGTAGCTATGGAATATTCCATTGTCTTCAATCATGCAAAATGACAAAAAAAAAAAATTAACATACATGTTGTAGATCCATTTCCTGTGTTTTTTTCATTCCTTTTTTTCTTTTTCTTTTCCTTTTTGTTTTTTGAAGACATTTAGGCTACCTCAGAGGAGGTTTTCAACCTATATGCCTACCCTAGGTGCCTTAAGAGAGGTTTTCATCAAGGGAGATTTAGCATTTCTATTCTCTTTTTTCTCCTGGGTTGCCTCAAAGAGGTTTTCAACCTAAGAGTTGGCTTCAGATGCCTCATGAATGTTTTCATGCAGGAATTTTATTTTCTTTATTTTCTTTTTCTTTTTCCAAAAAAATATCTATAAATGCTGTGGACCGGAAGCTATGACACCTCTAATCACATTGACTTCTCTGCTGGTTGTACTGATGAATTCTTCCTTAGACACATGTTTTTTGTATGCCTTCAACTTGTAGCCATTGACAAGCAAGGGAATCCCTCCCTCATAAATGGTCCTTATTTGAACAACCCCATTGTCATGAAATTTCTTTATTAGGTATGGGCCTAACCATCTTGTCATCAGCTTTACTTTGAAATCCTTAAACCTAGAGTGATATAATAGTACCCAATCTCCTTCTTTAAAAACTTTATCTTTTGTATGTTTATCATGTCAGACCATCCTTTGCAATTGTACAACTTCAGTGTGTAGGAGGGTCTACATTCTGAACTCATCCAAGCCATTCAATTGGAGTAGCCTCTCTTGTTGTGCTTTGGTGATGTCTAAGTCTAATTGGGCTACCATTATCAAAGTATTATACTCAAACTCAATATAAATTAGAGCTTTCTTTCCATAAACTAGATCATATGGAGTGAACCCAGTAGTTTTCTTCCAATTTGTGTTATAGGCCCAAGTGGCCTCCCCTAATCTATCTACCCAATCTCTCCTACTGATGCTCACAACCTTGGTGAGGATGATCTACGATGCCCTATTTGTAACCTCTACTTTCCTTAGAAAGATTTTTAGTAATGAAGTAAATGAAATAAGGTAACTTACCATCTATGTGTCCCAAGGCATTTCCCACAACGTTTTTGGATGCATCAGCATGGATATGGAAAGGCAGAGCCCAATTTGAGCCCCTAAGTATGGGTGCAGTGGCTAATTTCTCTTTCAAAATCTCAAGGGCCTCTTGGAAGCTATTTGTCCAACAAAATTATGAGTCCTTGGCCAACAATCCAAACAATGGTGAAGCCAATTTACTAAATTCCTTGATAAACCTCCAATAATATCCATCTAAGCCCAAGAAACTCCTAGCATCCCTTTGATTTTGAGGAGTAGGGACCCTTTTGATGATGGAAATATTATTTTGGTCCATTTGTATTCCCTATTGAGATATTGAATGGCCAAGGACAATCCCTGCATTCATTAAGAATTCACATTTCTTAGGACTAAGCGAGAGGTTCATTTCAATGCACTTCTTCAAGACCTTTCTTAGGTTAGAGAGAGCCTCCAAGAGGTCACACCCATAGGGAGTGAAGTCATCCATGTAGATCTGTAAAAAGTCATGGACCAACTCAGAAAAGATGCTCAGAGCTTCCCTTTGAAAGGTGGTAGTGGGATTATATAGACCGAAAGGGAGGACCTTATAAGAAAAGGTACCCCAAGGACATGTGAATGTAGTTTTGTCCTAATCCTGAGGGCCAATCTGGATCTAATTGTAACCACTGAATCCATCCAAGAAAGAGAAGAACATCTTCCTTGCAAGACCATATAAAACTTGATCAATGAAAGGTGAAGGGAAATGGTCTTTAATGGTATCTTTGTTCATTTCTCTATAATCCACTCAGATCCTCCACTTCCCCTTTTTTTTGGGACAAAACTAGAGGGGACACCCACTCACTATCTGAGATGGGGTAGATGAACTTCGAATCTAACAACTTTTTAAACTCTTCCTTTACTATACCTTTGAGGGTCTGGTTCATTCTCCTTTGAGGTTGCTGCACATTTCATCCTCAACCATTATGTCCTCAAAAACTCCCTCATGAGCCAGTGTGGATCTATCTGCAAGTTGCATCACTGTAGTGGTCTTTCTTAAGGATCCTTGGAGGTTTAGTTTTAGCATGGTTTCTTTAGTAATCACATTGATGGCAGCCCCAATATCAATCATGATATGAGGGACAATGATGTCATCAATCTGCACATCTACTACTAGACTTCCAAGGTCTAAATATTCTAGACAAATCACTCTCCCCAACATCAAATCAGATAATTGACCAATAACATTGATGGTGGGGGTGTTTTATTTTCTCCTACCAGGGTGTTTGAAACATTTCTCTTTTACAATCTTATTGTAGATGGGAACATCCTTAATAGCTTGGATGTGTGGTATTTTAACACACAAATTATTTAAGTCTCCCAAAAGTTCAGTCTCTTCTGAGGCGTGTTGGTTAGGATGGATCAATCTCTCAGGAAAAGGAGGTGGATTTATTGAAGGACACTCTCTTCCATTTCCTCTTAAACTTCTTCAAGTGGAGATGGAGGTTGGTTATCTAGAAGCACTCTTCCAGATCTGAGGTTGATTCCTTGAATCTCCACAACATAGGTAGGGTATCTCTCCACTGTAGACCTGTTTTGCTTGCTTGTTATTCGAGTTCAGATTGGGTTGAGTAGACATCTAAGGTTGTTTGGGTGGAGTAGGATGAGTGAATTGTGGTTGAGATGGAGGTGGAGGTAGTAAAGTGGGAGGATGGTGTTGGGTGTGACTTTTTACCTGTTTTATGCACCCTCTTTCCCCATTCTTTATCCTCTTATCCTCTAGGCCCATGAAACTTTACATGATTAATCACCCTTTTTCTCATTTATACAATATGTCCACTTTCATGTTATTTTGCCATGTTTTGTTGAATAATACAAATTATATTCCTTTTTGTGGATAACTGGGGTGAGCATTGGAGGAGTATCTTGGAAGCTCTTCTCTTTTTCAAGTGTTTCTCGTGAGAACAAGGTTATGGAGTATATAGACAACACTGATCAATTTCAAAGAAGGTTAGAGCAGTGCAATGTTACACCTTGTATGTTGTTATAGGTTTCTATTACACACTAAATGTTGTTACATGCTATTGTTACACTGCGTACTGATACAAAGGACTGATGTTACACCAAGGGTGTTGCCACTAGTGATTGTTGTTACATCTTGAACCTCTATTCACTCATAGGATGTTGTTGCATCAGAGTTGGAAAGTTGTTGGTACTAGTCCACATAACAACTGTCAAGTTTTAAGAATTTTTTATTTTAGAAGAAATAGACCCAAGTGGTTGCAATCTTAACCAATGTATTTGAGAAGTATTTGTATTTAGAAGTAGGTTGTAACTACTTTTACTTTTTATCAGCATCAGAATCGTGAGATTCTCATGAGTAATCTATTCCTAATTTCAAGAATGTAATAATTATAAAAGAAACTTGATTTCCTATGTACAAGGAAAGCATATAGAAAAGCATGATTACTCTACTCTTGTAACTCTGAATTATTTTTAATATTCAAATCACTATGGTGATGTTGTTATTGCTCTTAATCTAATTCGTTAACTAATCTCATGTTATTCCTGTGCCCCTGCTAGGGAGGAAGGGCCCTCCTCTTTAGCGGGGACTGCAGTGTAGAAGTAGCATACATTATTGCTTCTTTTATTGTTATATGGTTTTCTGTTGTTGCTGTACAAATTGTGAAATACATCCGCTTCTGTTCTAGATTAATTATGATGTTACACTGGTTCGATTAAATAGAATGATAGTGACCAGTTGGTGTAGTCATTAGTTTACTGTGTGGCATGCCCTTACTCTGGTAATTGCGAAGTGTGATTTCAATTTTGTGGAGTGTTTTAATTTCTACATGAATGATTTTATTTTTGCAATTGATTTAGTGACATGCTTTATTGTTATTTCTATATTTCTTTCTTGGTTGTAGTGTATTGGCACAAATAGTGCGAACTCCATTGAAACAACAAGACCTACACTAGGTTGAAAATTAAATGTTGTAGTCTCGATCAATTAGGATTGATTAAAACAACACTACATTTTGGCGTCATTGTTGGGGATGGCAGTTGATGATACAGTTAGCCAAGTTGTTTGTTTGATGATAGAGTGTTCCTAGTCCACAATCGTTGGGCAGTAAGATGAGAGGTCAAACCATGTGCATCGCTCTAACATATGTCGGTGGGCTTTTCATTGTGATCACTAGGGAACTTAGGGTGTGGCATTTTGGTGTTTTGTTTAGTGTGTCTTTGACTTTTCAGTTGTTGGGCGGTAAGACGAGAGGTAAGAACCTGTGCATCTCTCTAACATACCTGAGCGGTGTGACCACTGTCGGAGACTAAGACACTTAGAGTGTGAATCAATACACATAGGGTCCATGTGTGAAACTATAGGAACTATAAAAATACCAAAACTATCCCCAACCTAATTAGTCATAGGAAAAATGGGTCGTAAAAAGGAAAGGAAGAGTGTACATTTGGGAAGGAAAACATTTATCTAGGAACTAATCTCTAAGGTAGAAAAAGAAAAATCAAGCTCTCAAAGGGATGCAAGGAAAACATGGCCACAAAAAGTTGTCACTCCCATAACAAGGGAAGATACCTATGATTCCTCTATCTCGGGGTGATATCATTGTAAGGCTAGCACCCACACTCCCAAGATTAAGCATCCAATTCAGGAACAACAGGGGGACTCTATTCACCATAACTTAAGGACAAGGGGACAATGGGAAATAGAGGGGGGACATCAAACACTTGAGAGATGAGAGTACCTATTGGTTTATCAATATCCAGATTTAGGTATTGCGATGAAGAAACCAGCCCTGGAGTTACCTGAGCCATCAATTACACCTGCAAGACCATCACAAGAGCAGTTTGAAGAATGTCTATTACAAAAAGGGTTAGAAGGATTAGCCATGGGGAACTATTGGTTGGTTGGGGCTTGACCCAGGTTCAACGTTAGTTAGCCAAATAAATCCCTACACTAATATCCCTTTCGACATCAGCCCGCGGAGCACGGACCAAAGTTTCACTCGAAGCACTATGGGGTAATGTTGGAACCAAGTTTCCACACCCTCAGATGGTTGTGATGTTGGTTTATTCCTTCTATTCCTACCTTCGTGCAGGTCACTTAGACCTAGGGCTTGCCGGACTATCCCTTTATTCCACCCTTAAGTACCTCTGTGAAAAGGTACGATTGACCTTCGCGTAGCCCTAATCTGCGGCTCAGGTACTTTAGCACTACTAGGGCAGCATACCGTGCAAATTCCCAAACTAGTCTAAGTGTCTTACTTATCTTATTAAACAAGTATAGTAGGCACCACATAAATAGATGTTATTACTTGCATTCACTTAACCAACGTAATTACATACATTTGTGCATCATATAAACATTATAAATGAAATTCATACATAATACGACAAGATGCATTAACTAGAACAAAGATAGAATTTGCAGAATACTTCTCTTTATTGATATCTTCAAGTGATTATAGACTCTATCCACCCTATTCACATAGCTACAGGGGTCTGCTCACTTAGTTGTGGACTTCCACCCTAGGCCTCTGCACACTCAGCTGCAAAGCCTCTACCTACACTATGACTCAAACTTAGACTTCTTACCTTATATCTATCACTAGCTTAACTACTACTTAACTACTTAGAGCTTACTTACTTAGCTCTCTTTTCATACAATCCCATGGTCCACGGACCATGGGTATATCTTTTACAGTGACTTTACTTTAAAAAAATAAGGGCATACAACCCTTTATGACTCATGACACATTCGCACTCCGCGACCACAAAATGTAGAGAATTTACAATTTTATTACAAAATTTGACCCAAAACATTGGATTTTAGCCCCAAAACTGTCATTGGGGGATCTCATTCCCAAAAAGCCCCCAACACAAACATCGTGACTCACACTCGAGTCACTTTGAAAGCATGAATATCTTAGCACAAAGACCTTCCAGCTTGACTTGTATGACTGCAACCTCGGTAGTGCACTGAGTTGTCGTCTGCTTTGCATCTTCGACCATCTGCTCAGTCATGGCTGCTGAACTGTTAGCTTGAATCTTTTTCTGAGTGGCTTGTAGAGTCACAGGCTTTCCTTCAAGCCTCATCCAACCAAGCTTTTGGTCTTGCCTTCAACACTACTTCCTTGTGCAGCTCTGCATCCACTTGCTCGTTTAGCTTCTTGGCCTCTTGCAGCTTTGCTAGTCTTTGTGTTAGCACGATGGTTCACACTATGCCTTTAACCTCATCATAGTGTTGTTGTATCTCACGCGCTTCCATCTCTAGTCGTTGTACATTGCGGTCCTCCTACAAGCTTGTCAGGACCTCAAACAACTGCTCAAAAAGTTGTGTGCAGTCTACTACTGCTTCTGTGACAGCAGTCGCCCGTTGCTCCTTCACTTCAGGCTGAGTTGAAGGTTGGGCATTCAACTGTAACTCTGTGATTTGTAGGTTCAACTCCAATTGAACCCTCGCCATCTCAGTATGAGTGTCACGTACCCTTATGGCTAGCTTGCGGATGTGCACCTTGACTGGCTCCTCCTCAGGAATGGCCAACTCTAGGACCATTCGACATGCCTCCTCGACGACTTGGATAATGATCTTGTTCTGAGTGGTTGCCTAAGTCACAGTAGTGCCATCTGCTCGTGCTCATAGGCCCTCAGCTCTACAATCGCTCCATCCTGCAAGAGGTGGAGCACTTGACCCAGGAGCACTGCCAAATTCAACCCTACTCCCTATAGGGTGTTGATAGTGGACCTGTCAGCTTCATTCTCTGTGGTCAGTGCTCCATTGAGAAGAACTATCACACTGGATACCTTTGCCTGTAGCATCTCAGCAGTTGCTGAAGTGCCGATACCAAGGCTAGTAGACACCATGCTAGCCTGAGATGCGTGGGTTTGCAACTCCTACAACCTTGTCTGGATAGCCCCCAAGATTATCTACTGTTGTTGCTCAAACTGTTGCAGGACCTTCGTAGTGACATCTCGCGTCGTGTCAGTGATGTCATGTAGATCACCTTATGTTAGCATGATAGGGTCCACTGATGTCTTGGTAGTCTTTGATTTCCTCCTAGACCCTCCTTTCTCCTACTCCCTTGGGTGATTGATGCAGGTGGACGTATCCTGTGGGTCCACGCCGTGCTGCTCGTCTGTCTCCTACTTTGTCTCAGGTGAAAGTGACCTCACACATTTTTCAAAGCCTCGCTCTGTCCCACCTGTCTACTATGATGTCTGTTGTGCAGCCTCGTACTCCACCTAGGCTTTGTCAGCAGCCTCCTTCTTTCTCTTTTCGACTAGCTGAGTCATCTTTAGCTTGGCCTCCTCCTTATTTCTTTACACGATAGACTTTCTCCCTCCCACCACCAAGTCTATTGTAACACACCATTCTACCAACCATTGATCAAGTAGTACATCAATGGCATCATTCGTTGCCAGGTAAGGCAAGTTGTACCATTTATGCATAGGGTCCTTCCATACCCCAATGGACACATGGTGGAAGTCTGCTTTAAACTCTGGATAGCCCTGCAAGTTGGCATACACCATAGGCGACAACCACGATTTGAAATTGATGGCCATGCAGATGTTCATCTCCATCAAGATCCAGAAGATATTGATTTCCTTAGCTCGTTGCGCGACCTTAGTCGCCCACAGTGAAGCGTACTTTGCTACTTCTGGGAGGTTTGGCACAATCAAAGGGAATTGACTATCCTCTAGAAGCTCCCACACTACCAGCACAATTGATAGCAAGAGCCACGCGTAGTGGAACATCTTGCTAAGCTCGTGTGTTCCATGGTAGTTTGCTAGGAACTCTCCGCGAAGGTAGTCTAACCAGTTGAACTGGACTCCTTCAGCACACTGGGCTACTAGCACAAAGACAAGCGTCGGTACCTCATCGATGCAACACTTCCTCATAACTTTCCCTGCTAAGATCTATGTAGCTACCTTTACATCAGGGTCGCAGATGTTGGATATGGAATATCTCTGCGGCTTCTTCACCAGCTTAAACTTTTCTTTCATGGTTTCTGCGAGGGAGTGTTCACTACCTTTTCTGCAAAATATCATGGCCGGGTTCTCTCCTATGTAAGGCAATCTCGTTATCCTATAAATCAATCTATCTATGATGGATATGGGTTCCTCTAGCCACAAACACACATCATGCACCAAGCACAATAGCTGCTTGATGACCAATACTGTCACCGGGATGTGGTTGTAGTGCGCACCCAAAGGAGTTTGAGAAACCCTGCCTTGTCTACTCCTCTGAGCCACCTCCATAGCTCTAATGACGTAATTCAATTGTTTGTATCATGGCGTGGTGCATCAGCTACTTAGTTACCAATTGTGGGAACTTCACATAATCAGCTAAGTCCCAGTCCTCAAGTTTTAGCAGTGGTATCCAAGCTAAGTGCGGTTTGTTGAAAACAATTTCATCTGGGAGTAGAGGGGTTTGAAAGGGGGTCTTTCTCTCATCGATGTCCTTCGGCACCTTCGTCTTGGCCTTGTGTGGAGGGACATACTCAGGAAACTGACTAATAGAGTTTGTACCCTGGGCTTCAACCTCCTCCACTTCAACTCCCACATCCTCATTATCCATTGGGATGTCTTCACTGTCTTCCTCCTTTGGCTCCAAATTGATGGCTTTTCCCTTCTCTTATGTGGTGGGCTTTGGTGGGTTCCTTCTTGGTGATGTGCACACTGGTATGGTAGGTTTCTTTCCCTTTTTATCCTTTGCGGTCTCCTTGGCTAGTGTCGGCTTTGGTCTTGGCATCCTCGGCGATTTAGGAAATTTGGCTAGTACTTCAGTGATCTCTAGAGCATCTACCTCTGCCTGTATCTCTATTTCTAGCACTAAGTCCTCTACTTTGATATCTACAACTTCTGTTGGTGCCAACATAATGCTTTCCAACAGTTCTTGCGACGTCTCTGGTAAGTTTGCAAATTTTGAAGTCTCTTTCAATGCCTCAAAGAATTCTCGGTTCATGTGTGCCTGAGAGCTCAACAACTCAATTCTCAAAATGCCAAGCTTTTTTTTGCTGGATAACCACTTGTAATTTAAAAGTCATTTTGAATTCAAATTTGACATTCCCCGCAAATTTAGTTCATTAATTCCAAATTGGCGGCATATCTTGAAGGATTTGACCCATAAATTTCATCTTAAATTCCAACCACGCACTCCATTTGGTCGCACTTCTACAGTCAAATCATGAATAGTGACTTTAATGGTGACTTTTTGGCCAAACTGTGCGATTTCTCCCTGGGTAGCGCAGCTCCCTTCACGCTATCGTGAGTCCTATGACACTTCCTTTCTTTGTATAGTCCTCAATTCGTGTAGCTCCCCAACCCGAGCAGTGTAGTTTAGAGTCTCATGCCTCCTTTCAATTGCTTGGAGCGCTAAGGTTGTGCTACCTTTATCTAGTCACATGGCCAGACTTTCGGTGTATGGCTTCAAGCGAATTGCATTCACCCTTCTTAGGAAGGGATCTCCATTCAATTTGACCAACTGCACCACTCCTCCATCAGTAATCTCATTAGTGACATAGGGCCGTAACGAGTGCATCTTGAACTTCCATGGAAATTTATCAAACTTACTGTCATATAAAAAAACCAGGTCATTTACCTTAAAGGTGCGCAACTTAATGTGTCAATCATGCCATACTTTTTTGTGCTACTTTTGGACCTGTTGGTCAAATCCAGCTAGAAATATCTCTTCATCAAGCTCATCCAATTGTGCGAGCCTTTCCTACAGGGCTCCGTGATCCGTCATACCCATGAGAACTGCTATGCGAAAAATAGGCATAATATATTCCATAGGCATTACCACCTCAACAACATGGACAAGCCTAAAGGGAGTTTGTCCAGTCAACTTCTTCGATGTCATCCGATAAACCCATAGTATTGCAGGTATGCATAGGTCCCAATCACTTCATTGAGTGTTTCAAACCTTGGTTAGTGCGTTCTCTAGCACTTTATTGAATGCTACCACTGTCTCATTAACCTGCGGGTGATAAGGCATGCTCTTCTAGTGACATACCCAAATTATTCCATCATCATGCTGATTGTCACATTCAGAAAGTGCGTACCGCGATCACTCATTAAGATCTTTGGATAGTCAAATCACATCAGTACATACTCAAAGAGGAACTTCGCAGCAATCATCACTGTGAAATCCTTCACAGGTTGTGCCTCTACCCACTGAGTTAAATACTCCATCGCGGTGATAATATACCTCACTCCCATCTTTCCTTGGGGTTGGATGGGTCCCACAAAATCTATTGGCCATTTCCCAAAGGGTTGTAACATCATCTGTGGATTCAGAGGCATCTCATCCCTTTGCGATGGTTTGCCAATATTTTGACACACATCACACACTTTGCAGTAAGCTTTTGAATCGTGATGGAGGGTTGGCCACCACAACCCTTCGCATAGAATCTTCTGTGCAGTTGCTCTCCCTGCATAATGTCCACCTGCGGTGCTCCCATGAGCATCCGCAAGGATGCTACTTCTTTCAAACTCTGGTACATATCGTCGCAATATCTCATCAGACCCCATTTTGTACAGATGCCTAACAATGATAGAAAATCTTTCGCGTGCACCCCTAACTCCTTCTTCTGCTCGATGGTATATCCCTATAGGGCAGTGCTTGTCGTCAGGAAGTGTATTATATCCTCAAAATGACCATCCGCGATGCGCACTACAAATAGATGCGCATCAGGAAAGCCCTCCTCTACATTATTGGGCTCTTCCCCTGTTTCGATGTGCGACAAATAGTTTGGTCCCGCGTTCAGTCATTCAGGCTTTACAATAACTTCAAAATCATATTCCTAGAACAATAACAGCCACTTGTAGATTCTGCCCCCCAACAGAGGCTTATTGACGAGGTATTTCAGCATGGAGTGATCTATATAGATCTTACAATGGCCACCCAACAAGTAGTGCCTAAACTTCTGAAGTTGATATACCATGGCTAACCCTTCGCTCTCTGTGGTGGAATAGTTCCTCTCCACCTTCGATAACCTTTTGCTTGCAAACACAATAGGAGTGTCCAAGTCTCCTCCGCCAGCCTTTGCCAGGATTTCTCCCAACGTTATACATGATGCGTCAACATGTACATGAAACTCCTTCTTCCAATCCAAGAAGACTGAAATCGGCACGGTGACCATCTTTTCTTTCAATACATCTAAGCTCTTTTTACATTCCTCATTCTGGTAGAATGTGACATCCTTCTTTAATAACTTCTCCATAGGCACGGTGATCTAGGCATAGCCTTTGTAATATCCCATATGTCCTAGGGTAGTGTGTAGCTATTTCACACTCCTTGGCACTTCCAAGTTCAGTATCACTGCTATCTTTGTGGGATCTACCATCAGTCCATGTCTGCAAACCACATGACCCAGAAAGGTCCCAAAAGGAATAGAAAATAGACATTTCTTTAGATTGAGCATGATCTGGTATCTTCGACAAGTATCTAGCATCAGGCATAAATTAGCGACATGGTGTTTCACCATCCCAAACACAGTCCAATCATCAAATATACTTCGAGGAATTTATGAATAAATTCCTTGAATGTAGAAATGACTACGCATGAGAAAATCCCAGCCGCATTCTTCAACCCAAATGGCAATACACTGTACTAAAAACACCCCCACTCAGTCGCAAAGGTTGTCTTGCTCCTATCCTTTAGCACGATTTTTATCTGATGGTATCCAAAGAACCCATCTGTGAATGAATATGCTTCCTAGCCACCCACATTTTCCAACACTTCATCCGTCATTGGATTCGAGAAAGGATCATGTACGCAAGTGTCATTCAACTTTCTGAGATCCATGCATATCCTTATTTCATCATTTTGCTTCTTCTCCTGTACCACCATTGGGCTTACCCAGTCTAATTCTTCCACAGGCTCAATGATGCCTTTCGTGAGCATCTTGTCTAGCTCTACACAGACCTTCTTCTTATACTTCGAATTGAGACAAAAAGGTCTTTACCTAACCAGTTTCACGTTGGACTTCAATGTGATCTACATAACACATAGGTGCTCGATTATCCCCTTTAGATCCATAAATTTGGTAGGGAACAAATCCTGGTATTTGTAGAGAAATTCAGCGACCTTATCCACCATCGTGTTGTCCCAGTAATCTCCAATCTTCACGAATTTGGGCTCTGCCTCCGTGCCAACGTTTATTTGTTTCGTTTTCAGCAGCGTGGTTATATCAGGGTTGTCAATCTACAGTCCTTCAACCTCGCGGTGGCCTTCTTTTTTAGGGATGTTAATATTTCACGGATCCTCACCTTCTTCTTCAGCGGTCACGTTATAGCATTCCAGTGTGTGACTCAGTTGAGTAGCCCACTCAGGCTGAACCAAGTCCAAAGGGTCTTGTGGTATCCTAAATATTGTTGCTTTCAACTCTTGTAGCACCTCATCAATATAGTCAAACTCATCTTCAAAATTGAATGTCATTATGAATCCTTCATGCAAAATATCCCATTCACCTGTACCATGGCGGAGCTACGTCTCTACGTACTAGTTCATCAAGATGACATCCAGGGTGTGATAGAACAAGTGCACCCATTCAGGTTGGTGTTTCTCTCCATAAGCCTGAGTCCATTTGGCCAAGTGCACGGGCGGATCATCTTGCCCATAATATTTGTCTGTTATTCACACCTTCAACTTCCCAAAGTGTGTTCTTTTCATCCTCATACATTCATGCCAATCGTCAAAGCTTACCTTATGCTTACCCCACTGTCTTGCGGGCATAGCACACAATGCCCATTCCAATGCCTGGAAGTGTTGCTTTTCTGGTACCTCCCTCTCAAATGCATCCAAAAATATATCTACATTGTTTAGGCCATCATAAGTAGGCAGATTTCTTACGTCTAATGACACACACCACAATGATCAGGTCATCATGTTACAGCTCAGTGTATTTACCTCATGTAACTGATTATGCCATCACTCTAATTCTTCATCAGAGTCCAAGGTGCAGGAACTCTCGCGATCCCATGTAATTCATCCATCCATTGTTGGATTCACCTAATCTTGATCTCGTGTTGATATCTTACAGATACAGTGTAGATCGTCATCACTCTCATAATTGCGGACTGGATCATTATAGCACGATCCTTCAGCAAGATCTAGGGGTACTATTATGCAGATCAATTTCTTATCAAATATCATCTTTCGCTTCTTTAGGTTGATTACCCTGTTCATATCAATAGCCCAATCAATGCCAAGGAGCACAAGATAGGGGTTGCTATCATCCATAATTTCTATTATGTCGAAGTAAGCCAGCATGCTTGCACCTTCAATATCTACAGTCACCCCTTCCAGCCACCCCATGGGGATGATCTTCTGTTGATTCATCATCCTTAGCTGAATCAAAGACCACTGCAGCACGGGTCTCCTCATCCATTCCCAAGTCTACTTTGGTAGGACGTTCATGTTTGACCCTAGGTCCAAAATAACTTGATCCATTTCATATTCTCCTATCTGCATAGTCAGCCTCATATCCAATCCCATCCTTGTTTTATGCTTACCAGTCTTTCATACTACGCGTGGCTCACCCAGGGTGTTTTTGACACATCTGTTTATAAGCTTCTATAACCCCTTCACAACCCTGCTATCGTGCAGTAACTTCATGTAGGTCTCTAGGAAGGTTGTAAGCATAGAAGGGTCCATCTCCTGATCAGGCTTATCCTTGCTCCCTGAGGTGGAGGCCTCAATGAAGCTCTACTTCACTTCCATGAAGGTTTCATGTGCATGCTCCAAATCGAACTTAGTTTCCTTTGTTGGAGCTTTGCGAACCCATGTATTGTCCTTAGGTTGTTTCCCCTTGTCATCTTCTGTTGTGATTCCACTTTGGAGCACTATATTAATGTTCAAATCCTCTTCGTACAGCTCAAACCTCGTCATCTGTAGATTCTAAGTTGGCTGACGTGGTAGTGCCCATTTGTCATGTATCCTTGCTATCAGTGTAGGACAATATTCCATTTCATGATCAAACAGAGTGCAATACTTGCATGATGGATGTGTTGGGTTAGTGCAATCATGGGCATAGTGTCCTAGTCCTTTGTAATTGTGGCAGATCAGCTGTCTCCGACCTCTATTAGGTCCTCCTCCACCTCGTCCTCCTCCACGCCCCTGAAAGCCTATCCATGCCATCCTCGTGCTCTTGTTAAGGGGTCGCATTTCTACCTGAACCCTATAGGCAAGAGTTCTATACATCATCATTTCATAACTTCTACAATTATGCTCATCATGCCCTACCAACCTACAAAAGTTGTAGAACAGTTGTTCTGATGTCTGTACAAACTTCTATAGCAAATGATAGTTATCCGTGGCATGCTTTCCGGCTACTTGACATATAGCACACCACAATGCAGGCCTCATGCTTGGTCCTGCCCGTGCTTCTGACCTCAAAGGCATCAATACTTCTCCTACAATATAGTTTGCAATGACTGGGCAATGATCTTTGTCATGCCCCTAACCCTTGCATTTTAGGCACCATACCTCTTCGCACACCTCTGGTTGAACTATTTTGTCCTGTTTCAAACTTTGCATCTCAAGGAAAAGATTTTTCAACTACACATGGGTCTGTTGAACCCCTAGATTTGGATCTTGCATTGATGATTCATGCAGTCTCATTGCAATCTCTAAGGCCTTTGCCTGAGTTGTTATCTTCTGATGTTACAGCGCAACCCTTAAGTGTGGTAGTAGTGAAGCCACAAACCACTCGCGATGCTAGCCATCTGTCAAGTTCATATTAGCTTCACAAATTTTGCATTTCAATCTTTGATCTAATTTCCAAGGTTTCTCGCTTGGCTGCATCATGATTTCCTTGAACCCCACAATTGACTGTGCCTCAGATTTAGTCCTATTGAATTCTTTGTTCAACGTGGTCTAGATGTCTGCAAGTCCAGCATTCAGGTTATCATTAGAGTACTTGATATACCAAGTTAGCACGCGATCTTGCAAAGCAATAACCAATATTCCCTTCTTCATGTGATCATTTGTAATGCCCTGAGCTTCCCATGTGGATTTCACAACGAACAAAAATTGGTCCAGGTCCTCATTTCCCAAGCCTTTGAACAAAGGAAGCTTCACAATACTGAACTGTGGTGGAGGTGGAGGTGGTACGGGTCAAGTCATAGACGATGGTGGTGAAGTTGGAGGTAGTGTGGGTGGAGGTGGCAGTCCTGGGAATCCTTGTCTTATTAATTGAATAACACTTTGTGGAGAAGCATGAACTACTCCCTCTTCATCGCCTCATGGAGGCGAAATCAATGGACTATATACTCGACCCTTTCTTCCTTCATTCTTGTAAGTTTTTCTGCTTTGCGTATCCCCAAGCATCAAGGTAGCTGCATAACCCACTTTTTGCACAATAACATTTTAATCCAGGCATTCAAAGATTTCTAGTACTTACCTCACGGTCCTTTGAAAAAGTGATGCTTCGCCTCGATGTAGCTGACTAAGTTATCAACTGCAAACTTAGTCACAAATCCTCTTATGACATGATTGAGCCAATGATTGACAGTGCAAGCGATCTTATCCTCAAATGCTTCCAATTTTTGTAGTACCTTTGGGGTCCAAATAATAGGACTGTCAAGTTTCCACCTTCCTTGGCTATCTACTAGCTTCATGATCCACTTGTATAGCCCAACCGGAAAGGAGCAGAAAAAAATCTCGTGGATCTTTGTATATAGGTACATGTCAAACCACTATTCCTTTTTTAGTCGTGAGTTTCTATTCTCCTGCACCGCGAATTCATGGATCTTCCTATCCAACCAGTCTTTGATCTCTTTCTTAGTTGTATTCAAGTGATATGACATCACACATCTCTTATGTAGATTTTGGTCCTAGTAACAGAACCATTTGTTGGCTGGTTGGGGCCTGACCCAAGTTCAATGTTAGTTAGCCAAACAAATCCCTACACTACTGGCCCTTTCGGCATCAGCCCGCGGAGCGTGGATTGAAGTCTCACCCGAAGCAGTATCGGGGGATGCTGGAACCAAGTTTCCGCACCATAAGATGGTCATGATGTTGATTTATTCCTTCTATTCCTGCCTTCATGTAGGTCACTTAGACCTAAGGCTTGCCAAACTAGCCCTCTATTTTGCCCTTCAGTACCTCTGTGAAAAGGAACGATTGATCTTCGCGTAGCCCTAACCTGCATCTCAGGTACTTTCGCACTGATGGGTAGCGTACCGTGCAAATTCCCAAACTATTCTAAGTGTCTTACTTATCTTATTAAACAAGTATAGTTAGCACCACGTAAACAGATGTTCTTACTTGCATTCACTTAACCAACGTAATTACATAGATTTTCGCATCATATAAACATTATAAATGAAATTCATACATAATACGACAAGATGCATTAACCAGAACAAAGATAGAATTTGTAGAATACTTCTCGTTATTGATATCTTCAAGTGATTACAGAATCTATCCACCCTGCACACATAGCTATAAGGGTCCGCGCACTCAGCTGCACACTTCCACCCTAAGCCTCTGCACACTCAGTTGCAGAGCCTCTACCTACGCTACGACCCGATCTTAGACTTCTTACCTCAAAGCTATCACTAGCTTAGTGACTACTTAACTACTTAGAGCTTACTTACTGCTCTTTTTATAAAATCCCATGGTCTGCAGACCATGGGTAGATATTTTACAGCCGACTTTACTTTAAAAAAATAAGAGCGTACAACCCTTTATGACTCATGACACCTTCATGGTCCACGACCACAAAATTTGAAGACTTTACAATTTTATTACAAATCGACCCAAAACATGGGATTTTAGCCCTAAAACTATCCTTGGGGGATCCTATTCCCAACAGGGACAACAATGACAACAACGCTAAAACAGATGCTACTGTTACCACCCTTGAGTTCCCAATCGGGGATATCAGAGGCGAAGTTCCTATGAAAAATATTCCTCTATCATCCTTACCATCCTTCCAAGGGATGACTGTGGAAGACCTAGACACCTTATTTGAATTTGATGTCTTATGCAAGAGTTATGACTATATCTCAGATGCTAAGAAACTGAAATTATTTCCTACTAATTTGAAAGGGGAAACCTTGAGATGGTTCATGGGATTGGGTTTCGCTTCTATTCGAACACGTAGCGATATGAAGGAGACATTATTATCAAAGTACCAAGACTATTGCAGAACCAGAGACTTAAGGGAGGAAGTATTCAAAATGACACAGAAGGAGGATGAGAGCTTGGAAGACTATGTAGACTGGTTCCACTATAATCTGCAGAGGTCTACACACAACGATTTAGACCATGAGATCTTGAAGACCATATTTATCAAAGGAATGAGGGATGACTGCCTTGACACCCTAAACGTACTAGGGAAAGGGTATATATCGGAGGAACCATTCGCTAAAATTGTAAATCTTTGTCTAAGATTCTCTAAAGGATCGTCTAAGGGAAGAAGCAAAATTCGAGATGCCTCTATTCAAATACAAAAATCTGCAGCAGGAGGAGTAACCAGAGCAGAAATTGAGGATTTGTTCAAAAATTTCAAGACCTATATCCTGAGTACTCTATCTGCCTAGATAGCGACAGTTCAAATTAAGAAGACACAAGCATAAGTTGATACACCGTTGTCTATGTTCTGTCCGAATTTACAGAAGAAACATCCCTTGAGGGAATGTGAATTGAAGAACATCAACTTGTGCAATATTTTCAAGCTAGAACATTCGATAGGTAAATGTACGAAGCTTCCAAGGCTGAAGGAAATACTTAGAGAGTCAAGCGAGAAGGTGTAGTCCTCTTATTTCATCACACCAAGGAGGCCATGGCAGTCGCGACCTCTAGGTATGTGTCAAGAGTTTTCCTCTTTCAATTCATGGAAGAATGCATATAATACTCAACAATATCCACAGCAATATCATACTCCTTATTTAGCACCGTTTCCTTCACCCTAAAACCAATGGTCTCCATCTCCCTCTATCCAAAATCCTCCATCTCAATCATACCCTTGGAACCAGAATTGGAGAGGAAATACCCAAAATACAACTTTACCTGGATTACCAATGCAGCAAAAACTACAATTACCTCCTTTCCAAACTCCTACTTCTACACGGCCTATGTGACCCCAATTACCTATGCAACATAACCCAAACCCGAACAATAAATCATCTCAAGGCATAGAGTCTTTGACTACCTTCCAGGCCTACCTTATTACCCCATGGGGCTTAATGAAATTCAATTGCAATCAGGTAAGATAATTAAACCAAATCGCTCCGCTATCATTGCTGAAGAGGAATGTGAACCTTCCAAAGGAGATACAGTAGGCTCTGAGGCGGTTGTTGCACCTATAACAACCGAAACAGAGAAAATTGTTACGTATGTGTTAACACCCAGGTTGTTCGCTTTGACTCCCAAGGGAATACGGCCGGGGTAACCACTAACCAATCTTTAGATTACAGCTTCTAGCCCAACTGTAATCAGAGAGGGCTCTCTCTTTAAGGTTTGTCTCTGTTCTATGGAGATTTTAGGCTAGTTATGAAGTAAGGGTTTGTTTGTTTTATGTTTTGGTTGGGAGGATGTTTTTCTGATAGTTTTAAAATGTTCTCTGCAGGTGAATTAATCCATTGGGCAATGGAGTCTATGGCTGTTGGTTTCCTGAAATCCTGAGTTTGGTGCAGCTGGAATTACAGGGCCTTTATATATTTCATGAAACAAACTGTAGATTGTGATAATGAAGTGTGAACAACTAGTGAAAAGCAGTTAAGAATTCTTCACTAAGCTGGGATGTGAGAAAGATTACTTAGGAGCAATACCTGAATTCCTGAGACAATAGATCACTGTGCTGATATAGTGTGAAAGGTAGCAATTAATAATTACACTTTCATTACCATAACTGAAGAAAACATTTATAATAGCTTAGATTGAGTTCAGGGTAATCTGTGATTAAATCTTGAGACTATTCTTTTTCCTTGCTATTAGATATCTAAAACATGGGAAACATGAATGATATATGAAAGATAACAAACATATAACAAAGAGTAACAAGAAAACTTATTGAATCATGAGATACGCAGGAATCCTACAACATTCAGCCATACACCAGCAAGACATCAATAGACACAGAGCTTTGAAAATTCCATCATCCTTTGTATTAATTCTCTGAAGATTTACAGTAGAAGAGGAGCAGAATAGATATCAAAAGATTTCTTACATCCAATGTCCAACCCCTGCTAACAAATGCGAGGGGGGGAATATATAGAAGTCTATTAAAAAATATCTCAGGCATTGAGTCATCTGAGAGGGAAAATATCTTCATCAACTCGTACAGAGTTTGCAGATGAAAAGTTATTACAATCTTTAATGAACTTTAAAGGCTCTTAACTCCTGTTAGAACAATTTTGACCTTTGGAGCTCACGGGGTCGGTTGAGCGCTTTGATATAGCTGCTGAATGACGTGTCTGTGCAGCTGTGTCTTCCTGTAGCTTCTTGGTCCTGTCACCTATGACTACTGATGCTGCTGTGGTGGCTGAATACTTGTGCTGAGTTGGCTCAGCCTCTTTCTGCATACCTGCTGATGTGTCTTTATTTTCCTGTGTATGAAAATTTAAATATTTTCAAAAAGCAAAATCACAATTAC
>APFE031638750.1:0-25386 GCA_000404065.3 Pinus taeda | reverse complement strand
AAAAATGCCTTGGAACGTGATTGGAATCTGCCATATTGTCTCTTTTCATTATGCAGATAAATCTTCCATATTGATATTTTCATCATGAATATTGTTAGTTCATTGTTGTAAAGTGTTTGTGTGTTAAATTCAATACTATAAGTTCGACAAGTGAAAAGCATTCCTCAATTAGCATAATATGCATTTTTCTGTCACCATGTATTTTTCAGTCAAAGAGCACAAGTAATAGATTAACATGTATTTTCATAGAGCCAAGCAATCTACGCCTTATCTATAAATTAACAAAAACATTTTGGAATAAGTTTAGTATTTCAAGCGGTGGGATTAAAGGAAGACACTGAAAAGGTCAGTCGGTGGATATTGGAAAATGGATTCAGAGTGATTGCTATTGTGGGTATGGGAGGACAGGGCAAAACCCTTCTGGTGCAAGAGGTATTCAACAACCAAAATGTCTGAGACAGTTTCGACCAATTTGTGTGGCTTACAGTATCACCCAAATTTGTCATTGAAGTGTTGCTGCTGTCGACGTTCAGACAGATAAAAGCGTCTGAGGAAAAAGAAGGGGGTGTAAAGGGAATTCAGGGCAGAATTAACAAATATTTTGAAGGAATGAATAAAAATCTAGAACGAAGACATTGTTTATTTGTTTTAGATGACTGTGTTAGATCTAAGTCATACTTCCATCCAGTCATTGCCCACGTCTATTGGGAACTTAAAACATTTGAAGTTCCTAAATTTATCCAAAAAAAACATCAAAAAGCTGCCCAACCGCTTGAGTAGTCTGAAGCGTCTCCAGTTTCTTGATGTTAGTTGGTGTCAACAGCTGTCTAGCATGCATTTGGGGGTTGAAGTCCACAGATATATAGTGTATCTCAATGTGAAGGGATGCAGAAAGATCAGACATTTAAACACATATACAGAGACCATAAAATTGATTTGATACAAGAAAAAATATGGCAGGGTAAGCAACATTACATGCATACTTAATTATAAGACAGATAAACCTGAAGGCCAACACCACTACATTACAGTTCTAACTTGATAGTGCCATAATACTTCAAGTCTACTTCTTTGCTGCATTATTCCTATTACCAAAATTAGCAGCAGCTTTGGTTGCGCTGTCAAGAACCCCAACAACCATTAGTGTGCCTGTTGCAAAATAACTGTTCTTGACAGGTGTTGTTCCTGCATTGCAAGCTGCATGCCCAGCTGTAATCAAACCTGCTTTTGACATCTTTCCGAAGAATTTGCCAAAATCTGCCACCTTTGCTGCAGCAATGTCCATCACTTGATACTTCTCGTCTAACTCTTTGGCTTTGCCTAAAGTATCTTTTCCTAGGGTATAACCTTTTGAAAGCATTGTTGTAACCACTTTTACTGCCTAGTCAGCAAAATGGAACAAAAAATCTCAGTTGCTTATCAAGGACTTCAAACTGTCCAATAACAATGAGATTGGGCCCGAGTTCAATAAGTGAGCATTACAAAATTGGGAAAAATGATTTTCTCAATTTGAAGTCCTTGATAAGCAATATGGAAGATTTATCTGCATAATGAAAAAGGCAATATGGGAGATTCCAATCACGTTCCAAGGCAATTTTTAAAATGTGGATGTGACAAAAGGTTGTTGTGGAAGGTGTTGTTTGTATATGGGAAATTTCTTGATCATTGTGTATAATCCCAATGTTGATAGATATGTCTATTAAGTGGTTCCAGTTAATGGGGCATTGATTTGAGCGTTCAATATATTGGTATTCTTTATCAAAGTATTCTTTTGTTGTATTTGTGTTCTTCAATTTATGCCTTACGGCGTTTCCTTTGTAACATCTGGTGCAAATGCCAGTAAATAAAATGATAAATACAAATGGATGTTGACTAATAAAAATAAGAACAAAGTAGTATATATCCATAGTATTAATTCATTTTCTTCCTAGATCCTTGAAATGAACACATGCTTATTTTTCACCCTTATTATGACATCATAGATTGGGTGGTTTGTTGAGTCGCATTTATGTTTTTTAATCCCTATTTTCGTATTGTGACACGATATATTTGGTTAGGTTAGTATAACTGCTCGATACATTGTGTACAGAAGCCATGGTCTGGGATTTTGATTTTAAGCATTTATTGGTTCGGAACCTAAGCTTCCTTGGCCAAATTTGGATAAATGTTAAGTCAATTACCATGTTTTGTTGTATGAGCAGATATTTATCTAGTCTTGAAGAGGTACTATGAAGAATAATTTTTTATGTTCCAAGAGGTACTATGAAGAATAATTTTTGATGTTCCAACTAGTTTAGTAGGCAGTAGATCGTTTAGAGGGTTAGTTAAGTTGGTTTAGCCCCTGTTGATTAGTCACTGTTGTTAACTCTACTATTGAGACATTATTGTTAACTCTGCTATTGAGAGGTCACATATTCCATTCTTTTGACACTCTTGAGGTTAGGCTATGTTGTTGACTTGGCAGGAAGTGGTCCCTTTGGGTGGATTTGGCTGGTACAAATATCTTGTGGAGGTAGTGGTCACTGATCTGGTCTCTGGGGACTATCAGATCTAATCTATGATCTCTGGACCATGAACCAGATACCGCCTAGAAAAATAAAATAGGTAGTGGATACCCACAGAGAGAAAAACATAGTAAATAATGTATGGAAAAATAAAATAGGTAGTAGATACCCAAATAGAGAAAAACATAGTAAATAATGTATGTGTTTTTCTTGATTGATGTTGTGTGTTTACATTAGTAACTCATATTACCGAGTCAATAATTTTTTTTCTCTCCTTAGTGTTAATTTGATAGTCCAAGTGTACCCTCCTTTTTCTAATTTGTAGTCGGATAGAGATAATTTTAATCGAGCTATCTAAGCAGTACACGTTATATTATCAACAAGATTGAGTGGAGTTTTTTGGGGTGAGAAATTTCTCCTTTGATGATGGTAATGTTTATAACTAAGTTTTTGAAACAGCTAAAAACTAGTATTTTCTGGGCTTTGTAATGACTAGGTTAGGTAAAGTACTCTTATATCAAGAATTTGAAGCAACCAGAGCTTTTTTCCAAGGGAAAAATTGAATTTTTTTATTAAGAGGATAAAGTTTTACATACATAAGATGCGGTAAGAATTCATGATCAAGACTGAATCCAAGAATTCATGATCAAGACTAAATCCACAATACGTAAAAACTGAATATTGGCATGTACCACTAAAACAGTTGCTGTAATATGTAAAAAGTGAGAGCATAGCGTACTGAGAAAAGTGGAAAAACATCACTTAATACCAAAAAGCACAAAAAAACACATAAATAGTCTGATACCATATAAATGCGTCTCTCTGAGCATTGGAGAAAACCTGTTCATATCAAAAAATAATTGGTTAAAGTTCATCATAGTCTGAAGGACATATACAACAAACACATAAACACTGCATATAACAACTAACATTGGCATGTACCACTAAAAACAGTGGTTGTGAGAGCAAAATGAAACCACATCTGACAACCATTAACCATTTGGTGGTTGATACTTCTCGATGACCTGCCCATTCACTGATTCTGTTATATGCCAGACGTCCAGAGCCTGTTGTAAACCTTTTTTAGAAAGGAAATCCGGTTCAGCGTTCTTCTCTGTGAAAATTTGAGAGAAAAATCAACAAAACCAGATTTTAAGCATGAAATTTATTCTAAAATAGGAACTGAAATAAGATTTGACAACGCTGCACATTGTTTATCCAATTTATTTGCACATTGTTTATTGAATTTATTGCATTCAGAGTCACCAAAAATCTGAACCAACACAAAAGGAGTTTAAGAATTTATACCAATTCCCACAGAGGTTTTGAGAGATCTGTGATCATTAACATGAATGAAAATTCCAGCCCTACATCTATCCTGTGCATGAGAGGTGCCACCAAAATAGGCAAGGAACATACAGTGTGATTTATTCTTTGCGGATGTTCCTTTGGATTAGAGAGGGGGTGGTTTGAGGAAGCAATTAAAAAATGGAGGTGCATTGCACTGCAAGGGCAGAAACCTGATCTTGGAAAATTCCTTTGTTCTGGGCCAGCCATATACCTACCTTAGCAGATAATGAGGGGTATGTTCTTAAAATGATTTTCAGTTGAATTAAACCATCAATTTTGCCAAGTAGAACCATGCCAATTGAGTTTGATACCCAAAATATTCGGGAAAGTCTCCAGAGTTTTTAAGAATAAGTGTGCTGATTTTTTTTCAAAATTTTTGCATAAATTGCACCATCTCGACCTGTGCTTGTTCCCTTTTGCAAGTTGTCCCAAATAGGCACTTTGTTCTTTATTATGCACTAGAAGAAAACTCTGGATTTAGTGGGATAATCTAATTTTCAAAGTGGTTTGTGCCACCACATCTGATCCCCACCAACTCTTTTATTAATTTGAAGATAATAACCAAACTTTGAAATCATAATGACCACATGGGACATGAACCCATCAGAGTTTGTATGCCCTATCCCTAATTCTAACACTTGTTCTTTGCAATTCCTTGGTATTGGGAAAATCATTTTTATCAATGAGATTGGGCCCGAGTTCAATAAGTGAGCATTACAAAATTTTGCACAGAAATTATTTTATCAAATTCATCGCTGGTCACCCATGGATCCCCAAGCAGAAAAGCTAAGATACTGAAAAAGAGCAAACTACATATTAAGCCCAATCAAAGATCAATGGCATCAGAAATCGGATATTTTGTATCGCAATTAAATTATAGATACAACACTAGGACTGATCTCTTGAAAACTGATGTTTTAGCGTATTTGGCTCCCTAGTCAAGAATATCTGATTCCATGAACTGCACCCAGGATATTATTACAGCATACATACTATCCAACAGATTCAGACACAGAGGCAACCATATTCTCATACAAATGCCACATATATACTAGTACCATGCTTATCATATTCCTAGAACCATGCTAACTGAACAAGGCTGACTAATATATATATCAGAACAAAACAGAATTAAATCCTCCAAACCCTCTTAAAGAAAGCTTAGGATGATATGGAGCAAAAAGTAAATCCCTGCATGATTTTTCGATCACATGCTTGAAAAGAGATGCACCGTCATCCTAAAACTCCAGATGCATAAGAGCCTCAAAATTAGAACACAAAAGCAAATCAAGGTTTATTTGGTCAAATTTATGAAATCCAACAAACTAAAATTCCACGACTGCTTAATCATATTTGTACATAGTAGTTCAACATGAGTTTGATGTTCATGTTTTAACTGTTGGCCTCATAAGTCCCATGCCAGAACCACTTCCAACATGTTTAAAATCGGTTGCCTCCAAGTGGTCACCATAACCAGAAAATCCAGTACCTCCTTTTTCCAGGGCGATCAAATGCTTTTCTTTGCAGCTTCTAGTTCTATTGCAGACAAAACAAACCCCATCTAATTTAACAAATTTCTTTACACATTTTTTGCAATAAATATGGCCACAACTGCTGATTTCCATTAGTGTACGCCTATTTGTTAGTGTATCTTTGCAACCAGGGCAAATAGAACTGGCCCCCAAAACCTCAGATTTTTTATCATGTGGATCCTTGGTAAAAATAACTGGAAAAAGAGATTTCAACTTCAGTTTCTCTTTATCCTCTGGGCAGATTGTATCAAGTGAAGGTGCCTCAACTTTTGCTTGAGCCTCGGGAGTTGCTGATGGCAGCCAAAATGCTTTCATTGTCCGAAGAACCTTCGCTTCAAATGAAGTCACTTTAACACTATTGGCCCCATGAAAACTATTTTTGTCTCGAATGTGATTTTTGTCATTATATTGAGGTACAACACCATTGTTTTGCTGATCAAATGCATCAAGTTCCTGTTTCCTCTTTAACAACAGCTTCTCTTCCTCCTCCTGTTTTTGATGTGCTTCATAGCTTGCAAGTTTCCTATCAAATCCTACACCGATAACACCAGCAACTTATAATACCCACTCATAAAAAATTTAAATTAAAAGCCTAAATATATCAGATATTTTTTACTCTCAACATTGAAGTGCCAACAACCTAAACTAGTCATTCTACTGATAATGAATAGGGATACAATCCCAGCAACACTCGTTTCTACCATGTAGTATCCAAACTTCTAGCTTAAACTATATGCAACGAATAATATGACCCCATAGTCAAAATATGCACAGTGGCATCCAAAGCTCAAAGCAGATTAATGCAGATTAATGTCAATTGTGATCAACCTCGGTACTATGATAGCCATACAAATGTCCAATTCCATTGAATCGAGATTAACAAGAGCCATCAAAGCAGACTAATGTCAATTGTAATCTACCTTGGTACTATGATAACTAAGCCATACAAATGTCCAATTCCATTGAATCCATATTAACAAGAGCCATCAAGAAATAAATGGAATAATATTATAATCCTGTTGGCCATCTGATGGAGATCTGAAATTCCCAACAAATCAAAAGGCAGTGCCATTCATACAAAATGTAACCATATGATTCCTTCAAAGAAAATAACATAAACCCTGGACAGACATAAGAGCTTTATTCTGGCAGGTGGAGGGAGATCATCTATCCAGGCAAAGAAGGTCTAGTAACCAGTCCAACAGGCTGCAGTCTGGAAGCAAGTTGAAGCACTTGCAGTGATGATGACACAGTTAAAATCTGGTAGGCTTGACCCTCAATACAGTTGACCAGAACCACTTCCAACATGTTTAAAATCGGTTGCCTCCAAGTTGTCCCCGTAACCAGAAAATCCAGTACCTCCTTTTTCCACGGTGATCAAACGCTTTTCTTTGCAGCTTCTATTGCAAACAAAACAAACCCCATCTAATTTAACAAATTTCTCTGCACACTTTTTGCAATAAATATGGCCACAAGTGCTGATTGCCATTAGTGTATGCTTGTTTGTTAGTGTATCTTTGCAACCAGGGCAAATAAAACTGGCGCCCAAAACCTCAGATTTTTTATCATGTGGATCCTTGGTAAAAATAACTGGAAAAAGAGACTTCAACTTCAGTTTTTGTTTACCCTCTGGGCAGATTGTATCAAGTGAAGGTGCCTCAACTTTTGCTTGAGCCTCGGGAGTTGCTGATGGCAGCCAAAATGCTTTCATTGTCCGAAGAACCTCCGCTTCAAATGAAGTCAATTTAACACTATTGGCCCCATGAAAACTATTTTTGTCTCGAATGTGATTTTTGTCATTATATTGAGGTACAGCACCATTGTCTGTCGAACCTTCTTGGTCAGATTCTCGCCAACGATTTCCCAGAAGGAATGCTGCACCGTATTGAAAATGAGGGCGCCGAACGACATCCCTATCAGAACGAAGCAGTATTTCTTGATTTCATTTTTTATGTATAACAGATCAGGGTTGTAATCGATGCTCAGCACGGCACTCAGGATGTAAGCGAAGAGTGCGCTTATGGAACCGCAGGCCATGGACCCTACGGATCCTAGTAGGGCATAGGCCCATTCTGGGGCATTCATCTTGACTAGTCTCCAGAATGACCCTGCCTGCTCTATGTAGGGTACTTTCTCTGTTTTGTGTGCTGAGTTGACATCGACAGGTGCTGAAATCGGAAGTTGAGAAGTCTGAAAGCCTTCTGGAATAGGGAAATCGGCCATAAGAATAATTTCTTCCAATTATGGGTGAGCTCACATAATTCCTTGCGCTGGAGGGCTCTGGAAATGGGAAAACAAACAAAAAATTAAAACGAGAATACAATCTATGTTCATTCTATTTCCCCTTTCTTCCCAGGATCATTCAAACTGATAAATACTGAGAATTTATGGAAGGTACAGAAAAAGTTTTCTTTCTATCTTGGTGATGAATGAGTGGGTCATTCAGAATGTGACAAAATGTAAAAGTCCATAAACTTCTACAGAGTAACATCTAAAGTACCAATAAACACTAGAAGGGTTAATGGGAGGAGCAAAACAAGTACAATTTAAGAAAAAAGATTTATCTCTGGACCAAACAAAACCATTATAATTTGAGGAAAAAAAATGAAAGATTGTATGAGAAGGCATCCAAACAGTTTGGTGGAAAATCTTTCACTGTAATAAAACCAGAAAAACTTGGCAGCTGTTAAATAATTTTCCAAAGAAAACCCTGAGAATCTATAGACAAACAAAACAATTATAATTTCACAAACTGCTAATCTAAGGACGAACAAAACAAGTATAATTTTATGAAGAAGAAGCTGAGGATAAGCCTTATAATTACAGTTTTACAGAGAAGGCCCCAAGGATTTATGGGACTGCAAAAAAAATTACAATTTTATAAAGAAGGCGAGAGGATTTATGGGAGAAACAAAACAATTCCAATTCTATAGACTTTCACTGAGAAAACTATTGCATAGGTTAACCACAATGTGCCATTATTGAATTAACCTAGTGGGATAAAACCTTTACTTGGCACTGTTCTTTCTTGCATTGTTACCAAGCTCATGGGCAGTTTCTTGGAGTCTGATCAATGTTGAATAAGCCCCGTCATCCCAAAACATGTATAATTTTATAAAAACCGGAGTTCAGGGTATGAAAATGCCATGTAAAATAATGTATTGGATACCTTCAATGGGGTCATAGAAGCGCTCGACCAGAGCAATTACAGACCCACTTCGACTAACCATAGCTACATTTTTTCCTTCGGGAATGTTCAATGAGAAACGGCTGAGAACGGGTATCTTTAGTCTAGAGAGATATGCAAAATTCACCTGTGTCGCTTCAGACCTCATGGCGAGCGACTCTTCACTAATCAGAACATTCTGAACTGATGATCTAATGGCTGTAGATTATTTAATCGTCTAACAATCCATTTAACGGTCCACATCGAGACACGGGTGCATGGAGGGGAGTTCATCTCAAAGGGAACGCCTTACGGCGTAAATATTCAGAATTCAAACATGGTTAGCTTGTGCCCACAGCTTGTGAACTTGGAGCCCAAGGGCCGGGGAACCTGCAAACTCTATATATTTTCTCAAGAAGAAAACATTAGAACATACAATGAATTAGATACCTAAGATAAGCCCAAAACTTACCAATAGAATGTTCCTATCATCTATAATGAAATAATGATTTAATTATTATTTAAAGCGCAATATATGAATGCAAATACCCAACACATACCACAAATCAGCGAGACAAAGACACCATGAACTGCACCCCAAAGTCTTTTATTATGATGATCAAAACGTTCCCAGCAAGACAATGGCTTTACACTTGCATTTACAAAGTTACATCAGACCAGAGCTCAAGATCCAGATGAAAAATAGAAGCAAAATGTCTTATATTTATAGAGAAATTCTTCCAAGTGGAAAATAACGGCTAGTTGGTTTGATCCCTGTCAAAATAATCTCAACTCTTGATAAAACTTTGATGATCTTTTAATCTCCATTGTCGAAAATATTTATTCTTGAGGAGTTTTCGAATTTCTCATTAAAACCATTTTTATTAGCTCAAAAATAATTATTTTGAGCTAATTTCCTAAAAAATTGACTTTGACTTAACCACCAAGGTCCAAGGGTCCAATTTTTCTTGAAATTTCCAATATTCCCTTGATCGGGGACCTCCAAAAATTAATTTCTTTTAGACTCACAAATCTTTCCACTTGGAGAATTTTATATCTCTAACATTTTAATTTTTGACTCTAATTAATTAATTTTATGGCTTAGGATTCTATTATATTTTTTCCAGAAAAATTAATTAATTGACACATTAAGGGATTAATTATTTTTCCACCCTCTAATATTTTAGCCATGGTGTCTAAGTATGAGGGACCATGCGCAAAAATATTTTTTACATAAGATTTTACGAAATCAACCCTCAAAGGGGGAATACGTGTTTGTTATAGACCCTCAAAATACTTACCCAATTCTGCGACACTATGATCGAGTAGACCAAGTAATTTGTAATAAAATAATTTAGCCAAATAGCTTATATTATTCATAATTCACTTTACAAAAGGCTCGACTAAAACATTAGGACTCACCTAAGACTTCAACGATAAATTCCACCCTAGCTTTAGGTGAGGCTGGAGGTAAAAACTCTGCTAATCATCCGTGTTTAGAAACACAGATGAATCAGTGAGACAAAAAACCTTCTAGGATGAAATTCGTCGCCAACTAGGTTGTTACATAAATACACGGTCTTACTAGGTTGTTACATAAATACACGGTCTTACTAGATGAAATTCCTCATACATGATAATACATATTTTTTCAAGATGCCATGCATTTTGTTACAAGCAACACGTTTATAGTTGATACTACATATTTCTCATGCATTGTAATACGTTTTTCTTCAAGATGCCATGCATTTTGTTACAAGCAACACGTTTATAGTTGATACTACATATTTCTCATGCATTGTAATACATTTTTCTTCAGGATGCCGTGCATGACATTGGCCTGTTATAATCAATACGTTTATAGTTGATATTACTAGAGTTGTTGAGGGGGTTTTATTTTTATTTTTAGCATAGATTTTGGAATTTGATAGACATAAGTAAAGTCTAAACTTCTGAAAAATGGGGAGCAATCATTCTGAAATAGAAATGAGAAAATAAAAATGGGGAGCAATCATTTTGAAGTAGAAACGAGAAAATAAAAATGGGGAGCAATCATTTTGAAGTAGAAACTAGAAAATAATAAGAAATTACAGTTTCAAAAAGAAAAATATGGCGTCAAAACCAAGCAAAACATGGTTGTGCTTCCTTAATTCCACTTCGTCATTTACTTCTTGTAAAAAAAGAGAAGAAAAGTACTTCAAAGTCAAACACGTTTGACTATTACAAGAAAATTTGTTCAAAGTTAAACACATTTAGCCATTGACTTAGGTTGAGCATAGATTAAATTTGGAGAGGTTTTGAAATGATAAGACACATGAATCAAATTTTCAAAAGATAAGCCTAGAAAGGACACATGAAAACCAGAGGACAAGAAACTGTGTTGTCTGTCAAATGGGGAGCAATCATTTTGAGCAATCATTTTGAAGTAGAAACGAGAAAATAAAAATGGGAAGCAATCATTCTGAAGTAGAAACTAGAAAATAATAAGAAATTACAGTTTCAAAAAGAAAGGTATGGCGTTAAAACCAAACAAAACATGGTCATGCTTCCTTAATTCCACTTCGTCATTGACTTCTTGTCAAAGGGAGAAAAAGAAAAGTACTTCAAAGTCAAACACTTTTGACCATTACAAGAAAATTTGTTCAAAGTTAAGCACATTTAGCCATTGACTTATGTTGAGCATAGATTAAATTTGGAACAGGTTTTGAAATGATAAGGCACATGAAGGCACATGAATCAAATTTTCAAAAGATAAGCCTAGAAAGGAAACATGGAAACCAGAGGACAAGAAACTGTGTTGTCTATCAAACTGTGATGTTCATTTTTATTTACAGTTTCATTTTTATTTAGTCACAATAATCAGTGAGGTGTGATGGTTTTTCTTACTCATAGTGATGAGTGAGACATGATGCCACTGATAGCAATGGTTTTTCTTACTCATAGTGATGAGTGAGACATGATGCCACTGATAGCATTGAGCAAATCCAGTTTTTAGTAGAATAATAATAAGAAATTACAGCGTCATGGCATCAAAACCAAACAAAACAAGGCTGTGCTTCCTTAATTCTACTATTCCACTATAGTCTGAACTGGATAGTGAAGTGAATTTTTTAGTTAAGGTAAAAGAAAAATTATAACAACTAAAGCTCCGATAAAATTAAAAAGTTGTTTTATGTTAGGCTTCACGACAGTTAACTATCCTTTGGAATCTTCCTGGATATAGCCTGCATATAGCCTGCAGGTCTACAGTGATCCGGGATTAAAACACTGGACGCTGAGGCATCACATTATATGCAGGATTTTATAGTGATCCGGGATTAATGAGTTAAAATCAAAAACAAAATTCCATAAAGATGGAAGAGTAGAGTTAATATAGAAATAATATATCATTGAGAATATATATAAATATATAATTAATGCATATGATGGTGTGCAGGTGTAAGAATTAAATAGATGAATTTGGAATTTCTTTTCTTATTTATTAGAATCACAATCCACAATATAACTAGCAATTGCACCAGATATTGCAATGGAAACGCCGTAAGGCAATAGCATATAATATTAATTAATGTTTCTCTGACAATTTTTGAAAGGTAGAAAAATATCAAGAAAGGGCAAGGACCATGCTACAATGAAAACCTACATCTTGCTACCTTAGAGTAGGACCAAGCTCTAATCCTTGAACTTTATTGGAAAATTTCAGTGAGCACAGAGTTTCTCCCATGTCATTTTCATGGGGACTAATTTGTACAAATAAAGTCTTTGTGCATCCTCCTGAGTGAACATGCATCATATTGGTGTAATGTTGTGCAAAGACTCTGAGACAAGACAATATCATACCATATCTATATGAGCTCATTCCTTCTGCCATCAGCCGCCAAAACATGGCTCCTCCACCTGCTCTTCCCATGCAAGCAGAAGCATATATACAGTGAAAACTTACATCTTTCTACCTCCGAGTAGGACAAAGCTCTAATCCTTGAACTCTATTGGAAAATTTCAGTGAGCACAGAGTTTCTCCCATGTCATTTTCATGGGGACTAATTTGTACAAATAAAGTCTTTGTGCATCCTCCTGAGTGAACATGCATCATAGTGATGTTAGATGTTGTGGAAGGACTCTGACACAAGACAATATCATACCATCTCTATACATTCCTTCTACCATCAACTGCCAAAACATGGCTCCTCCACCTGCTCTTCCCATGCTAGAAGAAGCATATATTTGTTTATAAACCATATCAAATAAATTCTCTCTAGTCGATGTTGAATCTTGGGTCTTTAAAGGATTTCCCAAAATCTACAAACAAAACTAGTTTCTTCAATATTCTGCTTCCATCTTCTAGATGGTTCTTTACCCAACCTAACCGAACAGGTAATAAATAAGGGAAAATTGCTCTTTATATTCAGACTGATGCCCTTCCAAACGAACTTGCTTTGTGTACAGACATATGCAGTGAATAATTAGGAATATGCTAATAAACCCCAATTATTCTCCAAAGCGATAAGAAAATAAGGGCAAACTCATTTCAGAAATTCTTAATGCTACCGTTCCATCTTCACTTAAATTGTGGTGGAAATAGGAAGCTTTCCCAAAGGGTTGCAGGAAGAAAATGAGACAACAATAAGAAATTCAGTTGAATTTGGAGGAGATGAATGTGATGGCAAGGCAAATCTGTTAAACTTAAATAATCAAATATGTTGAATAAATCTGCCACCATTGGAAGAGGAACATTTAATCCCATGAATCCAGTGATGTGTTGGGCTGAAGGTCCCTCACCAATTTGAAGAATATATGGCTCTCTAATGATATTTCTCAAAGGAAACCAAGAAAACAATGTTCTGACACCACAGGGCGTTTATTATTAGCTCCATATTTGCTAAAATTTGCATTTTATGTCTTACAAACGTTCTAAAGCTAAGTTGTCTTCTTGCATAGACGCAGACGAACAATTTGCAAATGATAAGGAGAATTAGGGATTTAAAAATATAAATTTGCATGCCTGCTAGTTCCTAAAGAATATCCCAATAACTCTAGCACATATAAAGAGAAAATTCTTTCCAGGAAAAGGAAAGGAAAATCTGTTAAACTTAAACGATCAAATATGTTGCATAAATCTGCCACCAACGACGTTGAAATAGTACATTTACATTAGTCTCACGAAGAAGCATAAACCTGCCAAGTTCCAACACTAAAATATTTTTTAAAACATATATATGGAAATGTGTTCATCTCTTTATTGGATGCATTGTGCATTTGATATTCATAAGTTCTCTTCCTGGGTGCACTTACTCTTTCTTGGCACGCACTTGTGTTTGATTCTTGGTGACATGCTTGGTTTTTTCAACACATGGATATTTGCTTGCTCGCACTCTCAGTCTGCTGCTGAGGTTTGAAAAGTGGAATGAAAAAAACCAAAAGTGGAATTGCGTGGGGGTGGTTCCCTAGTGGTGAGCTTCACCAATTCACAATATACACCTAGTTGACTTAAAACCCAAATAAACCATACGCCAAATTGACTTGAACAAAATTTCATATTTCTGGCACATTTATGATCCTCTTAGGTTAGCCATTTTCTTGGCTATTTTCGAACTTAGTTTTTACTTGTCTCTTCCAGTTTTCTCTACAAACCATTGCACAAACCACTACCATTTAATGGCCCCTCAAACAGCAGATTCGATGAACTTTTTATGAAGCGAAATCATACCAATTTCCAAGGCTAATTTGTGCTAAAATTTACTGTGTTTTGGTTGCTGCTTCCCCAGCGAAATTGTGCCTCTGTCAACAGCATTTCATGGCCCTTGAATACAGCGATTTGATGGGTGCCTTGCCAACTAAAAATGTGCTCCCTTTTGTCGCGACTTGGTTGGTAAATTCTCAGCAAAATCATGGATCTAATCCTAGAGAATTCGTCCTCTTTCTATACTGCATTTTGGTCACCAAAACACCCAGCAAAAACGAACCTCTTGGCTTTGTCAACCGTGTCTGCAATTGTAAACTTGTGATATCACCTCTCTGACTTTGCATATTACATTTTTTTCAACCTTCACTAATTTCATCTTACTGGGCCCAAGTTGTCCACACATCTGCCTCTGCCCACAACTTAGCAATATTTTCATTATTGGTTTGATCAAATATCACTGGTGATATGTTCTCCCACTGTCATTGTTCATTGTAAGTAGATTTATTGCATCTGCATTCAAATATTTCAAGGTAATGTCCTAGTTTGTTGTAGAATCCATTGTCAGAAAAGAGACACTTGTAGTCACTATAGGAAAAGCGTATCATCATTTGATATATTGATTGATCTAGATTCTATAGGAAGGGGAAGCTGGGTAGAATGTACCATATATGTGAGCTCTAGCTTGAATTTCACAACCCCAATATCTCAATGCAGCGTTAACATATATACAATTACTACGGTCCATGGGTCTACAAATGATCTTGATCCTTTCTATAACATGTTGCCAAGCTTCTCAAAATTAAGTAAGTTGAGACAAACATATGACAAATGTGTCATCCTTTGAACCTTGCAATGTAACTAAGTTTGTAGTCGGAATCATGATTGGCCTCTCGAAAATGTCCTTTTGACCAGTGAATTCAATACCAAAACTAAGGATTGTAAGAAGATACATCCTTGAGTTCTCTCCACTGGTGAATGACTATTTAATTAAAAGTATAGGATATCTACTTCTATTTGGCAATAAAACATATTCCTAAGGGATCTTTGATATGACCAATGAGGAAGTTTAATCTAGTTGCCACCGACAATATCACAATCATAAAACGAAGTCCAAATAGAACATTGCTTGCCCATCCATTCACTATTCCATCTCATTGCTATGAAAATATATGCCTCACATTCATTACAGAGCCATAAATTAAATTGTTTAATTTGTAGGGATTCAAGACTAATTTCCAATTAGCATGAAGCCTTATTATGAATGTAAGATCAGTACTTTTCAAGTATAAATTTCTATGATAAAATAGTGACTGCAATTTTAAAATTTACATTTAGAAATAGACCATTAGTTATACTTAAATCATTATTCATACTTGGAGCTAATTTACCATTATTCATAGTTCAGCTAATTTAGCAGAGTTATAATCAATGAAGTGAAATTAAATGGTTGATAAATGTTTATGGCTATAAAAATAAGTATATGTTATTTGTAATTCAAAGTATTTGTAAATCCAAGAAAAAAGTGGAGGTTTGTAATCCAGATAATTTGTAAAGCCACGACCAAAGTGGAGGTTTGTAATCCAGAAAATTTGTAATTTGTAATCCAGAAATTTGTAATTCAGAGTAATTGTAAAGCCAAGACAAAAGTTCAGGGATACAAGCACTTTCAAATTCAAATATTTTAAACCATGGTACACTTTCAATGTGAAGGTGATCAAGAGTTTCTAAATAAGAAGATATGGTGAGATTACAATGGATACACAGCCCACCTTCATTTTGAAGATGACTTCAACAAATGCTAGAATAATTCCAAATCAAACATTTAGATTGCATATTCCAACCTCTTGATTGAAATTCTTGAATGACAATGAAATCCTTACCATGCCGTTTGCCTTTGGCTTATCAGAAGGATAATCTCCTCCAGAACTTGGCACTGCTGGAATAATTACTATTCTCTGCAAAAGTTTAGATGTTTCTCCAGCATTTAGATAATTGATATTTGGGATATTCTCGTGAAGTCCATTTTCTAATTCCTTCATTTCATTAATTAGGCTTGCTGATCGTATAAGATTGTAGGTATAAGTCCATGTGAAGATACTGCCAATCTAGAAAGCCAATTTGAAACAATCAGAAAATAACAAAGGATACACCCTGCTTGGATTTATCATCTACAGAAGGAAGTAAACTTCTTAAGTGTGGAAATGAGCATATTTGGGTTACTAATAATAAAGAAACATTGTCAATGCTAAGTTTAAAGTCCAGAAAATTAGTTAGAATCATACCGCCATAGAAAGTGAAACATAGGCTGTCCCATTTAGTTTGCAAATGCCAGGCTCTCCAAAAGGACTTTCCCGTTCATGACACAATGCAGGAACAACGACGATAAGAAGATTTCCCATGTTTCCTGTATACAATTAGAATTTGACAACGTTATTCAGGATGCAGTTCCTGCTGTTTAAAAATTTGGGATTGTTAATTTAAAAATGTAGTCTGTTTCTCCTTCAGCTAAACTATTTCTGAAAACTAATTAACAGAGACAACTTAATGTGGGTTAAGAATCACGCTGTCTGCTCTTTCGCAGACGAATGAATATAACACAACAAACTATTTTTGAAATAAAAGGAACATTGGATCAATACATCAAAGATCAACCTGGTTTTTAACCTACATTTCATAACAGAAGAACATGCATTTAGTTGCTCCATTGTCTTTCCTTATGTTACATCTAAAATCAGCTATACTATAAATATTCAAAACTGCACAACCTATGCTATAAATGTTCAAAACTGTACAATGCAACAGATATAAGTACACATACCTCCACAGCAGTTTGCAACAACTATGCCATTTAAATATTCTGGAGGCTTGGTTATTTTAACAATAATCCATCCGAGGATAGCTCCAATGAAAAATGTAAGAAAAACATTGAATGGCATGGACCACCTGAAAAAAGAAAAATGCAGCTAGCTTTAAGGAAGGAAAAAGAAATATAGAAAAAATAGACAGGGCATTTTGAGTAATAATGTGATAAGAAGCAAATGTTAATGAAAATTCTTCTGTTTCAGAAATAAAGGCTACCAGCAAACACTCTCCCATAACCTTTAGAATCTTTGTAATTTTACATGGTTTAATGTGTGTCATGGGAATACCAATAAATTATGACTACATAGTAAAATCTCCCAGGAATATTAGAAGAAAACGGCATCTATTTTCCAAGGAAATGCCCAATTTTCTAGGGATGGCGCCTTTAGAAACTTTGTAAATTTAGATGGTTTAAAAAAGTGGGGCATAGGAATACCAATAAGTTATGACTTCATAGTAGAATCTCCAAGGAATATTAGCAGAAAAGTTAACAGCATCTATTTTCCAAGGAAATGCCCAATTTTCTAGGCATGGCTAAAGAACAATTTCTACAAGAATTTGATTCAAATTCATCGAGACTTATCCAACTGAAATTGGTAAGTGAAGAAATTGGTAATCAAGTCAGCACTTCCAAGATTATTGTACTTGGCTATTTTCCAAGACATTTAGCAAAGTGTGTTAAACATAAAGTTTTCTTTATGACCAATTAAAATAAACTTTCTTGGGAAAAAATTGAACTAATGTCTTCTAAATCTCTCTTTTGAGAATTACGATTGTTTCAATCGTAATCTAAACATCAAAAGAATCTTGATTCTCTTGATTCCCCGACAGCCTACCGACCAAGTATTTGAGACAACAACTCAGGGTTAGACCAAGGTCTTCGAGAACCATCTTCTTTTCTTTGTTCAAAATGTTAAAATAGATTTATCCTTTTCATTATGTCACTTAGAAATTCCATATACTCCCAATGTACCCCTCCAGCCCAAAAGTAATGCATATGGCTAAGTTTCAGGGTATACATGCAATCAATTTTGCAATAATTTCATTATTCATATATAAGTGTAGGAAATTGGAATTATAAGAAGTTGCCCAATTGATCTTCCATCTTCTAGCCTATTGTTTGAGTCAAATAACCTCTTCTTAGGGCTAGTTTACTATTGTTTTGTTTGTGATGGCCATGATTTTGACAAAAGCAGCAGTACCAACAACTCTCTGTTAGGAAGCTCACTCATTCTTGTAGATATCCTCCCATGAAACTAGTACTTAAGGTTACTCCCTCGAGGGAAGCAAGCTTGATTGAATTTGGATTATATAAGTAACACCCTCATTGTTTTAGTGTGATTTCTTTCCATCTATAATTTTAAAAGTTTTGACATTTTGACATGAGAATATGAAAGCCACAAGGAAAACTAATATCTTTGTGAATTGTAGGACTACATTTTATTTTCAATTTTTTCATTAAAAGTTAAGTCGTCACTACTCCAAGAAACCTATCATAGTTCAATTACCATGTATAATAATGCACCCATAATTGTTTGCTCTGTTTCATTTTACAGTTTGCTTCATTGCATAATTAATTTAAATTCATCTCAGATCCTTCAAAAAATGTTCTCTGGACAATGACATATTTACTAAGTGGGAGCTGATAAAATCATCTTTGTCTTTACATGAACTATAGCTTCCACATCCCATGTCTATTTATACTTTCTCATAGGTATTTATAGGGAGTCTATACCTACTAACATGATTATTATATTATTTTCTTTAACTACATAGGGAACCTATTCTATGATTATGTAGGGAGTATATGCCTACTAACCTGATTATTATATTATTTTCTTTAACTACATAGGGAACCTATTCTATGATTATGGCCACATTACATTTGTTATCCAAGGTACATATAATATATTCTGAAATTATTATTTTCCTCGTAACCTTTCATCAAGGCTATTTAAGAATTTAAGGAATAATCCAAGCCAACCATGTGTCATGCTTAAATATTTATAGGCTTTAAAGGCTAAATCAAGGTTATTTAAGAATTTTGGAATAATCCAAGTTAACCTTGTGTCATGCTTAAATATTTCAAGGCTTTATAGGTTAACAATTACTTTTGAATTTCCTACAGGGCATAGAATAGATGGTGATGGTGTACTGTTAAGGCACTCTGTGATGTGAAAGTCACCGGTTCAAAACTTTTGGGGGAAAAAATCCAACCATGTTAAGGGCTGGTGTGGCCCAGACTAGGTGCACTCGCAGGGTGATTTTGATGGCTTATATGCCCATGGGTCGCAGTTTCTCAAGCCAAATATTAAGAGTGCAGTCATCTTAGGACTCACACAACTTAGCAAACAAAGAAAAAGAAAATTATTTTTGAATTGGTTCAAGTTGTAAAGCCTAGTGATAGCCAGATTGTATTCCTCATGTTAGTTGGAAGCCCTGTTTTTCAGGTAGACATGTTGTAGCATGATGGCTTATCTAATCACATGTTCTGATTTCTCTCATGCACAGAGAGGATGTTATTTCAAGTTTGGAATAAACTACCATGGTAGGTATGGATGTGGTAAGGTTTACCCCTATGCTAATCAAATTAGATGAATCTTTGATTAAAATGGGGAAAAGTATATTAATCTCAGAGTTTTTGGGACCAAGTTATGAGTAAATGGAAGCCTAACATGTTGATTTCCTAGACAACTGGCAGGTACAGTGGTTGGCAAGCCATGTATCCTGGTAGATGAATTTCTTTTTATACGAATATCAGCAATTAATTTTTGCAGGTGCAATAGGAAGGAGCAGAAAGTTCAAGGATGAAGCCCACAATGAAAAATCCAAATTGAGTTGTAGTTTCAGACCAAGCAAAGAGAAGCCACCCATGACAAATGTTGAAAAGAAGAGCCATAAGAGAAGACTTGATGGAAAATCAGGAAGAGATTATTGATAATGATTTTGATATTTTGCTAAGCCTTGGGGAAAGACCAACATTTTAATTTGTAGAGATATAATGGATATGGTATGTATTCCTCAATTAAAGGGGAGGTGTTAAAAATAATTGAGAAAGAGATCTGTCTCTAGCATAGCTATAGCTCTGCTGTAGACAGATCTATTTCTCAATTATTACTCACATCTTGATGTTCTCCTAATTTGTCTTTTTGTCAATTTGATCTTTAATAAAAAAAAATTACAATATTACCAATTAAAATTTATTATCAAAAAAATTCCTTTGGTACAGTCCTAGAGATTTCCTTTTCACCAATTTCATCTAATAAGAAATCTCTATTATATCACTATCTGTTAGTAAAATTCATATCAAAAGATTGTATGTGGTACAATTCCATACTCATTGAAAAACCAATTTTATTAATATAACAAACAACTTAAAAATAAAAGGAAGCCCTCCTGGCAATCAATGCCCTAGAAACTAAAAATATTACATACCAGGAAATGAGATCATCGAATGTCACTGACTGTGCCAGGCTTGCAAACATAAGAGCTGGTGTAAATACAGTGAATACGACCTGTTGAGAGACAAACATAAAATTCCATGATTATGCAAGTAAACACTCTCACAGGCCACAGCACTTATGTGGTCCTGAATGAATTAAACTATTCTGTACTCAATCTATCCTCCCGATTGTTTTCTCTCATCACCATATCTTACTGGCACAAGCACCTCCCTCTCTTTTTTTTTATATCAATTAGTTTTGTTTTCTTTCACAAGTCAATTATGCCTAATTATCTCAGTAAATAGCTGTGTATAGTCTAAAAGGCCAACAACACTATACTAGTTGAAGGTGACATTGCGATTCAAACAACATTAAAATATGCAAACCCAATTCACAGTTAACAACACCAATGGCATTGTAAAAGTTGAAGTTCCTGTATGCTGAACTAATAGGTAGACATCAGTATATTTATGCAGCAGGTTAACCCTTACCTTATTTAAACTTCTCCGAATTTCTTCCGTTAGCACTCCAGCATATTGAGTTGACAGACCAGCCCCAAGACCACTTATGAAAAGAACGTTCACAATGGGCATACATGCCACAGTCAGAAGGTCCCAGAATGCCATCCTGTTTTCTTAGTTCTTTCTCGGGTTTTTAATGAATACTTTGGTCAGTTCTTAGAATCAATGCCTCTATATGCCTTGATTCACTCGCTATAACCCCATAGCAAATGCAAGCCTTCTGTATATTGGGTGAAGCCTCTGGCTAAGACACTGTAAGAAATCCAATAGAAGAGCGGGACGATCCCTGAAAAAAAGGGAAGATTAAGAAACCGAATTTTTCATTGGTTTGAAAAATAAAGAAATGACAAATTCAGTCTTTATAATCTAAAATTAATAGCAGCAACAGAAAATGTCATAAATTAGATGCCCCTTCAGTTTCTCAGAGCCAAACAATTATGCAATTTAGATCAAGGACTAACTTTTGCAGAAATTTACTTTAAGCATTGTTTCCCTGCAGGCTGCATCATTGGGTCAAAGTTAAAATCCAAACAGAGCATACTAGAGCTGAAGCAGGGTTGATGCCCCTATTCCATTCTCTTGAGTTGTAGTTTCAGACCAAGCAAAGAGAAGCCACCCATGACAAATGTTGAAAAGAAGAGCCATAAGAGAAGACTTGATGGAAAATCAGGAAGAGATTATTGATAATGATTTTGATATTTTGCTAAGCCTTGGGGAAAGACCAACATTTTAATTTGTAGAGATATAATGGATATGGTATGTATTCCTCAATTAAAGGGGAGGTGTTAAAAATAATTGAGAAAGAGATCTGTCTCTAGCATAGCTATAGCTCTGCTGTAGACAGATCTATTTCTCAATTATTACTCACATCTTGATGTTCTCCTAATTTGTCTTTTTGTCAATTTGATCTTTAATAATAAAAAAATTACAATATTACCAATTAAAATTTATTATCAAAAAAATTCCTATGGTACAGTCCTAGAGATTTCCTTTTCACCAATTTCATCTAATAAGAAATCTCTATTATATCACCATCTGTTAGTTAAATTCATATCAAAAGATTGTATGTGGTACAATTCCATGCTCATTGAAAAACCAATTTTATTAATATAACAAACAACTTAAAAATAAAAGGAAGCCCTCCTTGCAATCAATGCCCTAGAAACTAAAAATATTACATACCAGGAAATGAGATCATCGAATGTCACTGACTGTGCCAGGCTTGCAAACATAAGCGCTGGTGTAAATACAGTGAATACGACCTGTTGAGAGACAAACATAAAATTCCATGATTATGCAAGTAAACACTCTCACAGGCCACAACACTTATGTGGTCCTGAATGAATTAAACTATTCTGTACTCAATCTATCCTCCCGATTGTTTTCTCTCATCACCATATCTTACTGGCACAAGCACCTCCCTCTCTTTTTTTTATTTCAATTAGTTTTGTTTTCTTTCACAAGTCAATTATGCCTAATTATCTCAGTAAATAGCTGTGTATAGTCTAAAAGGCCAACATCACTATACTAGTTGAAGGTGACATTGCGATTCAAACAACATTAAAATATGCAAACCCAATTCACAGTTAACAACACCAATGGCATTGTAAAAGTTGAAGTTCCTGTATGCTGAACTAATAGGTAGACATCAGTATATTTATGCAGCAGGTTAACCCTTACCTTATTTAAACTTCTCCGAATTTCTTCCGTTAGCACTCCAGCATATTGAGTTGACAGACCAGCCCCAAGACCACTTATGAAAAGAACGTTCACAATGGGCATACATGCCACAGTCAGAAGGTCCCAGAATGCCACCCTGTTTTCTTAGTTCTTTCTCGGGTTTTTAATGAATACTTTGGTCAGTTCTTAGAATCAATGCCTCTATATGCCTTGATTCACTCGCTATAACCCCATAGCAAATGCAAGCCTTCTGTATATTGGGTGAAGCCTCTGGCTAAGACACTGTAAGAAATCCAATAGAAGAGCGGGACGATCCCTGAAAAAAAGGGAAGATTAAGAAACCGAATTTTTCATTGGTTTGAAAAATAAAGAAATGACAAATTCAGTCTTTATAATCTAGAAGTAATAGCAGCAACAGAAAATGTCATAAATTAGATGCCCCTTCAGTTTCTCAGAGCCAAACAATTATGCAATTTAGATCAAGGACTAACATTTGCAGACATTTACTTTAAGCATTGTTTCCCTGCAGGCTACATCCTTGAGTCAAAGTTAAAATCCAAACAGAGCATACTAGAGCTGAAGCAGGGTTGATGCCCCTATTCCATTCTCTTGGGCTTCTCCTCTAGGGGCCCTGATATCCTTTTATATCTTCTGCCATTATGGCCCCCTGTACCATGTGGAGAGCACCCACCAGCTGGGTATCACGGTCTTAATCAATTTTGGAACCTAGTGAGCCTTGTTATAAGAATATATAAATATTTTTCTCTGAATTTCAGTAAACCTATTTCTGAGAGCCTTGAAAAGCTACAAAGAGCATTGTAGAAGATTGAAGGGGTAGTGGCAGTCAACTGCAACTACCAGCCTAAAGGCAAGACTCAAGAATAAAGAGGCCCACACATCTCTAATGTGGAAAGTATGAAAGATATAATGTGACAAGACAAAATCGGTATTGTTTATCCCAAATTCAAACAAATGCAGATTTGTCAAGCATGAAGCATATTAGCAGACACCTTAACGATCTATTGAAACCACTATCTTTGTAACTTACAGTGTCGAAATTTGTTGGACTGTCTACTTTGCAATGGTGGAAAATGCATGTAGCAATACATGGCTTCAGAGCCAAGTGCCGAAAAATTCCTAAGTCATCCAATGCTACATATAGCTGTATAACCCTGAATCTACCTATTTATTGGACAAACCCTAAAGGGCCTTTGGACCTCTTTCACCAGCCATGAACTCGTGACTCTGAACTGTAACTAAATTTAGCAAAAACAAAGCCATGATTTCATGTTTTGAATGCTTTACCTGAATCCTGGCATCAGATATGTCACTCTCCAGCATACCATGAAGCTATCTGCTTTTATTTTCATGCAGAAATCTAGATGATCAGTTTGGTACCCAAAGTACAAGCGGATACAGACTATCAATTTCTCTGAAAATAACCATTCCCTGAAACGCACAAAGAAAATAACCCTCTTTGGCACTAATAGCGTCACAAGGTCTGGAATGTATACTATGGCAGAGTCAATGATGCTAAATTCTACCACAGAGGATACTAGCCATGGTCTCTATTGAAACATAGAATTGGAAAAAAACTAAAAGCCAAACAAAAACCAAATAGCAAAAAACAATGAAGCCAAACGGAATTTACTACAGAACAAACCTGTAACAGGGCAAAGAAAATCGTCTGCGTAGGAAGGTAATGCTCTAAATTTTTTCAACGAACAACTTCGACTGTCCCAAAGATTGAATGTCAACTCCATTTTATATAATATGATCTGACACTGCCCTGAGCAGGTAAATCGGCGTACAGAGAGCGCCGGCATACAACATTGTTCTGTGTGCCGGCACTCAACAGAGGATGTGAGATTCCCAGTAGTATGATGCCCCTGGATTCAGTACAGATGGGCGCAATTCAAGCTGTTGTAGGTAGCCAATGTCGAGGTTTGCGTCGTTCTGGTGGGGCGTGAGCTTTAGAATAGAAACGAGTTGCCCTGTGCATTAGTTCTGTAGGAGATGGAAGGTAGGCACTATTAAATCTTCATGACATCGAGCAGGCCTACGCTGCAAAGAACAATACCGCATCCCTGGTAACTACTCAACATTTAAACAGCCAGGGGGCACAACTGCTCTCCGCGAGAACCCTACGGAACCCGTCTCTTCACCTTCTCGTAATCGTAAGCCCGATCGATCGAAATGCCCCGTTCCCACGGAGAGCACCAGCAAATCTTCACGCATCGCACTTCAAAGTAAATGGGAGCTGAACGGTTTAGAGAGAGGATTGATCGACGGTTAAAATTGTTCTAATCGTCTAACATCTAATCTAATCGTACGGTGTGCAAGGATGACAAGTAGGCAAAGAGGAGGATGGATGTGCAAGGATGACAAGTAGGCAAAGAGGAAGATGGGTTTCAGAGGGAAACCCCTTACGGCGTAATTAGCAAACTAAAATATATTCTTTTCAATAATAATAATAATTAAAAGCAACAAAGCCATGTATTCTGTTAGATAGCTATATGGGCATTAGGCGCATCACGTTTTGTATGTTTGGGAGCTCTGGATTTTAACTGAGCAGACATGACGAATGCAGTAAAAGTGAAGGGACGGAAACTGTGCAGAAGCACAAAACCCAACAATTGGTTGAC
>APFE031638733.1:0-11951 GCA_000404065.3 Pinus taeda | reverse complement strand
ATCCACTGAACACCTAATATCATGTTGGTGTCTAGGATATCAACCACGAAAAAGTGGTCAGTCAATGTGTAGGTGCCCATCGTCACTGAAAGCTCTGGAACATAACGAGCACACATCATGGTCTGATCTCCTGGGACCAAGACTGAAAACCCATTGAATCTCTCTATCTGTATACCTCTCCGCTCAACCATCTATGCATCGATGAAGTTGTGGGTTGCCCCACTGTCAACCAAAACTGATACTCGCTGGCCACGTACTATCCCTCGTACGCATAGCGTCAGATACTTGTGAACTCCTCGCAATGCTGCAAGGGCACCTTCAGTGGGTGCAAAAGATGCACCACCTATTTTTGGTGGTGGAGGTGGCAAAGGTCCCTGTATGGCATGGCTCTCCTGCCTCCACATCATCCTCGTCATCCTCTTCTCCACTACTCTCAGAGAAGACCTCAATAAAATGTGCTTTTCCAGCAACACATTTATGTCCCAGTGCCCACGGCTCCTGACATGTGAAGCACAACCGCTTCTTCTTCATCTCCCTCCTGACATCATCATCAATCTATACACATCCTCAATTCCCCTTTGGAGGTGGAATCCTCACATCCTTCCCCTTAGACTGAAAAGGTTGTCTTTGGGGGTAAGGTGTCTGGGTCTTGGGTAAAACATCTTATAAGTCCTGAGTCTTGTTGATAGCATCCTGGAGTGTGGCTGGTCTAGTGGATCGGACTAGACCCTGAAGTGGCTCTACTAACCCCTCAACATACATATAGACCCTCCGCGTCGTGGATAGGTCTGGCACCATCACGGAGACCCTCAAGAAATCTGCAATGTAGGTCTTTGGGCTCCCTATCTGTTTGAGCCTCATCAACTCAACAAAATGTTTTTTTGGATCCCTCCGATCAAATCGCTCCATCAATCTCCTAGTAAAATCCACATATGTCGTCACTATAGAGTGCCCGAGTGTAGCCATCCCATGAAACCACCAATCTGGGCCTCACCATCCAAATGTAATGTTGCCACCTTGATGGCCTCTGTCTCTGACATCTGGTTAAGCTGGAAATAAATGTCCAGCTTCTCCACCCAAGACTTTGTCGAACTATTTGATGAACCATCAAACATAGGCAAGTGGATTCTACACGTTTCACGGTGGGTGTCACCATCATGGTAATGTCAGTACCCTCTATGATGGTCGCAGGGTCTACTATCCCACTAGAACTGAACAAAATCTCGAAATGAGAGGGCCTCCCTGAACTCCTGCACATAGGGCTGGTACTTTGCAAAATAATTGCCCATATGTCCGAGCTCTGCCCCTTACTAGGCTACGGCACCCGTGTCTGCTCCTAAGAAAATGGGCATGGTAGAGCATGTAGGGGCATGTGAGGCCAGCTGCTGTGCTGTATCACATTGCTCTGGCAAATGGTGGGATGCACCCGATCCCTCACCAACCTGGAAAACCCATGGGCTCTGACGCTATCTGGCCTCTGCTGCCGTGAATCTCTGCCCCATCACCTCAATCTGCCTTGACAGATCCTGCACTGATTTGAGGAGCATATCTGCAAATCTCTTCCCGTCATCATCTGCCATTGAAGCCTCCTACTCTGCGTCCACCACAGGCTCCCTCTGTTCTGCATCCACCACAGGCTCCTCCTGTTCTGCATCCACCATCGAAACACAGTCTCCCTCTCCATAAGTGTTCTCCAACTTACGCCCAGTGTCTCTATATCTCTGACCTCTGTAATAGATATAGGGTTTTTCCCTCGGTGTCATAGATTGCTAGCTACACAGGCTGAGCTAGATCTATGCTCTGATACCACTCTAATATCCCCAACCTGGAATATTCTTTAAACCCCAGCAAAGTCTCAACCAAAAAAATGTACAAGTGGTATAGTAGCTGAGAAAATCATAGAGATATAATAACAATAGTGCAACAACAATGGCGTATATATGAAATAAACAGATACTCAAGAAATGCAGCGAGAAATACTAAGCCATTTTATTATACTAAGTAGAAAAATGAGTACAAGAGGTGATCAGGAAGATGGCACCTCAACTTGCACAAGGCAAGTGGAGAAATACACTCAGAATAGCAAAGGAATGGCTTCTCTCTGAACTGCGTCCCAGTTGCTGGAAAATTGTCGTGCTACCGTTGTTGTTGAAGATAGAATGAGGGTTTGGGTTTGTTCCCCTCCTCAAAAAAGGCTAAAACTCTAGAATCAAACTCTACTCAAGAAACCTAAAAAAACCATAAAGCTTTTCTGAAATGGCCGACCTCCGAAAATCACCCCCTTGGGGATCTGCACAGTTCCTCAATGCTCTGCGCTACCACTGAAGAAACCCCTCTAGAACTCTGCCAAAAATCCTCCAGTATGCAAGGGCTAGTCCCCTACTCAATCACCCATCATAAATCCTCCGAAAAAACCCCAATCCAAAATGCCTACGAGAAAGAACTGCGTCATCCCTCTCAGTGTTGCGCAATCATCCCAAGATGCTCAATCCTCCTCCCCAAAATGCTGCTGAAACCACTGCAAAAATACTGATGGAAATACCTTGCCCGATCAGACATTTGAAGTCCCCCAGGGCTAAGGGTGAGATCTCCGAACAGAGACACTCGATGCACTAAACAGTGTTGCAGACTAGCTAAACAGCCAGCGTGCTCTAAGTCGAAATGACTAGCTCATAATGCACATAACTGAATGATCAAAATGAGGTGGCTCCTCTCTCTTTTATAGCCTTTGCCTCTCTCAATCCCAAGGCTCACCTCCTCCTGCGTGATTCCCCTCGTGTCATGTGTTTCTTCCCTCCTGCACAATCCCTCCATGTGTCTACGTGGGCTCCATTTCTGCATCCCCCTTTGGCCCCCTTGACTCCCCTTTAAGTCACAATGTTGTGCTACTAGGAAGTGACTTTTTATTCTAAAAGTGAGTTATGTACCCCATCCTCACATTTTTTATTAACAAATAACTATAGAAGGCAAAAATTGAACAAAATCGAATATTCCAATTAGCCATGGCTAATTAGGAATATTACAATATGTTATGGCTGTTGTGGTTTCCATGTACTTTTGTACGATTGCATTCCCTCATAAAGGAGGAATCACAGTTATCAATCAACTTGTCTTCTTTGCATCTAGTTCTCAAGCTACTAGAAGCATTCTGTTGGTACACGGACCCCCATTGTCACTTCAAAGTGTTGGTGTAGGTCTCTTTAAAGATTCTTCCCTAATGGGTACTTTTACGCTACTGTAAAAGTACCCATATGATTTGGCGGAAGTGGCAAGAGTAGAGACTTGCAACATGATTTCCTCGACCTCATCTAATTAAGGAGGATTACCAATGATTCTGAAGTTGATAGTACTACTGAAGTTATGTCGCTAAGCTCCATTGAGCTTGCATAGCAATCAATTTTTTTAGGTTGTGCAGCAGACCCAAATCCACTTTCACCAATTGTATGGGTAGACCATTCATTAGAATATGGTATTTCTTCGGATCCTTTTTCACATATATTTTCTATGGATGAAGGAGTCATCCAATCAATGATGATAGGAGAAGAACCTTAGGAAGATTATCATCATCGCTCCCATCTTCCAGATGACAGCGAAAACTATTCAAATGAACTTAACCACCCTTTAGTTGTTGATTTCCTTTCGAATTCTGTTTTCATAGACACAATAGATTCCGAGCGAAACCTATCAAATATTGAAGAAATGATTTCTATTAATATTTCGACCAAACCTAATGTTGTAGAAAACATTCATGTCGGCAAATTTGTTCTCCATTGGAACTTGATAGTTACTATACTCTCTTTCGTGAATTTCAAGATATATTTGCATGGTCATATGAGGAGATGCCATGCATTGACTCTAGTATTGTTGAACATGAATTCATAATGTATCTTGATGTCAAAATAGTACAATAGCGGCTTCGACCTATTCATCCAAATAAATTCGTTGCCATTAAAGCAGAAATTGAAAAGCTTTTGCATGTTGGTTTCATTTACCCTGTACCTCTTACTAACTGGGTTTCCAACATTGTTCTTGTCATGAAAAAAGAAGGGACAATTCGAGTGTGTTTCGATTATAGGGATGTAAATCAGGCTTGTCCAAAGGACAATTATTCTACTCCTATTATCGACCAGATTATTGATGAATGTGCCGGATGCGAAATATTCTCATTTATGGATGGTTTTTCCGACTACAATCAAATCAATATCTGCCCACAGGACCAAACTAAAACAAATTTTATTTGTCCATGGGGCACATTCACATATAGGAAACTCCCTTTTGGTTTGAAGAATGCAGGAGCCACATTTCAAAGGGCAATGAACCATGCCTTCCATGACAACAAGCATAACCTTACCTTGATGATTTACCTGCTCATTCACGAAAGCGCACTGATCACCTACAACATTTGAGAGCTATATTTTTACGGTGCCGACACTGCAAGATATGACTCAATCCACACAAATGTTTGTTTTCTGTTGGTTTTGGTCGATTGCTTAGATTTGTAGTGTCTAGAGATGGAATTCGACTCGATCCATTAAAGGTTTATGGAATTCTTGACTTGCCTCCACTTTCAAATCTTTTACAGTTACAGAGACTCAAAGGGAAGGCTAACTTTCTGAGGAGGTTCATTCCCAATTACGTTGAAATGACTAAAGGCTTTACATGTCTTTTGAAAAAGGGGATACCCTTCCATTGGAATTAGGTTGCGCAAGCTTCCTTTGATGCTCTTAAAGATACCTTGATTAGAGTGTTATTAATGTATTCTCTGAATTATCAAAACGACTATTACTTGTATCTCGCCACTGCAGATACAACCATTGGCATGGTTTTAGTCCAAGAGGAAAATGGGCTTGAACATCCGATATTTTATTCCAGCCATAATCTCAATGATACAGAAAGTAAGTACTCTTATGTCGAGAAACTAGCTTTGGCAGCAGTGCAAGCTATACAAAGATTTCCCCACTACATCATACTTCAGAAGACCACTGTCATTTCAAATTGCAAACCTATGACATATATTTTGTCACGTCAATTGCTGGGGGGAAAATACTCAAAATGGATAGTCATTTTGCAGGAGTTTGAAATGGAATTCATAAAGCCAAAATCAAATAAATCTCTCATTTTCATCGAGCTAATTTGCGAACTTCCCTCGACCTCCATTGATTCAACATCTGTACCATCGATTTTGGATGAGTCTCTGTTCCTGATATCTTCATCTGACCCATGGTATGAGACATACTAATCTATCTCCAGACACAAAATTTCTGGCCTGATACCTCTCACTCGCAACAGTGACGTGTCTTATACCAAGCCAAAGTTTATCTAATCATTGGCGAAACTCTTTACCGTCATGGTATCGATACGATTTTATGGAGGTGCCTCACACATGAGGATGCTGAGAAAGCATTGAATTATTTCCATTTAGGTGCTTGTGGTGGACACTTATCTGGATATGCTACTACACATAGAATTCTCTATGCTAATTACTTCTGGCCAACTATATTCAAAGATTGTATTATTTCCATCAGAAGCTGTCACACATGCCAGATCTATGACCATAAAACTAGATTACCACTTGCACCATTACATCCAGTTGTTGTTGTTGGACCATTCGTCAAATGGGGTATTGACTTCATGACATGTAAGTCCACCTCGACCGGGGGGCATGGGTATATTATAGTCGTTGTTGACTATTTCACCAAATGGGCCAAGGCAATGCCAACATTAAACAACAGTGGCGAAACAACAACTCTTTTCTTTTTTAACCATGTCGTTGCCCAGTTTGGTGTACCACAAGCCATAGTTACAGATCATGGGTCACATTTCCATAATCACATGATGGCTGAGTTGACTGCTAAGTTAGGACTGTCACATGATAGTTCTACCCCTTATTATCCGCAAGCGAATGGACAAGTTGAGGCCATCAACAAAGTCCTGAATCGAATGTTGCAAAGAATGATAGGGGTTCATAAACGAAACTGGCATTTAATCTTGTACTATGCCTTGTGGGCATATCGAACCTTGGTGAGAAATGTAACTGGATTCACACCCTTTCAGTTGATGTATAGTTTAGAAGAAATCTTATCGATACAATGTGAAATTTCATCTCTTGTACTCACTATTGACCTGTTACCCGACACTTCTGAAGAAGAAGCACGTCTCTTGGAAATTATCCATCTGGATGAAACCCATTGTCATGCCGCATTGGCTAATGAAGCGCATAAGAAATGAGTCAAGGCGCAATATGATAGAAATGTCAAGCCTCGTATCTTCTCAGAAGGAGACCTAGTCTTGCTTTACGATCCAAAAGCTGATAAACATGGAGCAAGGAAATTTAAACTGATGTGGATGGGTCCTTATATTGTCAAGTGTGTTTTGGCAAAAGGTGCCTACGATTTAGTAGATTATGATGGGATTTCGTTGTCACAGCCCCAAAACAAGTTGTACCTCAAACATTACTATGCTTAATTGAGTGTAGTGAAACTCACTATATATATGCTTTCATTGCATGTGTGTGTGTTAGTGTGTGTCTTTTAGAGTTTTTTTCTGGTTAGTAATCTGCTTTGCATTTGTTGCAGATGTCGGAATCTCTGGAACCATTTGTTGGTTATGCCGATGGTGCTAGTCATAGTACGCAAAACCTATCTTCTACAACATGAGCTATTTTCGCTTCAAATGGCGAGTCAGTGATTTTTCAAGGGATTTGTATCGGTCGATCGACGAAAAACATCGCTGAGTATAGTGTGTTGATTGAACTTCTCTTTGATGCCATTTCACTAGGCATTCGCCGAATCATCGTTAGTCTGGACTCACAACTCGTTCTACTACAACTTACTAGTGTTTATACAATCTGAAACCTAACAATTCTTTGTATGTTCCTTAGAGTTTGTATTTTGGAAAGACATTTTGAATACATTCAATATCAACATATTTCCAGAAATTTTAGCACATTAACTGATTCTCTAGCGAATTATGTGTTAAATAGACATTTGCGACATATGTAAAAGTAACATTTTCAATTCACATCATTAGTTGAATAAGATTGCACATAACCATAGAAAAATCTGAAAGTAAAATAAATAGGTGTTTTAAAAGTTTTTACAAAATTTGTGTCCAAGACATGTTTGGTCATTTGACCCAGAAACTTAAAATGAATGCAAAAACATCCTAAGTAGACCTAGTGATGCTCATGATAACAAGTCACAGTGTGTGCTACCATGCGCAAAAGCCGCATCCAGCGGTTAGGAAAACCGATAGTGTGGCATTGCAGTCTCATAGGTAACTTCTTGATCTGGACATCTGGAATACTAAGGGTTAATCCCTCTATGTGATCCTGCAACTCTGCCAAGGTCTCGGCCAAATCCAAGTCCTGGAGAATTGCCCTCCCAATGTTTCTCCATGCTGGCCTACCTGCACCCTATTGGTGTCCCACAGGTCAAACAGTACCTACATCTTCATGCATAAGAATGATTTTAGTTTAGTTTTGGAAACAATAAAAACACAAAAACATGCAGAAACTTGAAAAATAAAAAATAAAACAACTTTGCTCAAACAATTTACCTATAGCACCCATTGTGCTCCAACTAGTAGAATCAAAGCCAGATCTCCACAGAAATCCATCCCTAAGTATGGATGCTCCTCAATGACAAGATGTTGTCGATCGAGCCAATTGAAGAATGCAGTGGAAAAAATGATTGTCGACTGACCCACATGTCGAGCCATCAATTCGACCCACTTCTGCATACGTGGATCTCTAGGACCAGCTACACCTAGTGATACATGTTGTGGTTGCATCAATGGAATTCTCTCTAATGTAAAAGCGATTAAGATTGAACCATAGCAGAAATTCTTCGTCTTACCACTTTTTACCTTGGTCAGTTGTTCTTTCAGTGAAGAAAGCAAGACCTCACACCAGTTGAATACTTTTGGCTCTACACACTCAAGTGCATACTGCACATATGATCTGTTTTCCAGATGAAGTATCACATTTCCAGCCAACTTTGCGATTGTGAAGAGGATCGTTCTCAAAGGAAAATCACCTACATCCTTGACGTTTATTTTTCCATCCTTGCTAGGTTGTGTACCTGGCTGACAAAACTATCAAATGTAATCTCTCACTGATTCACCTCCACGACAAAATCCAGAAAGTGAGATGGGGGCACTTCGCCTTGACAGTCTGGTAAGAAAGTAAATATCATCAATGGTAATAGGGACCATCTTGTCCCTTATGTGAATAGTTTGATCTATCAGATCCCATGTAGGACAAGGAACTGCAATAGTTCTATTTGTTTCCTCATTCCGGACAACTTGAAGCATTTGAGCAACCCACAGTTTTGGAGGGCCTCAACTGTACCCGGATTGTTTAGGGCACCATGTCTTTTTCTTCATGCTCTCTTTCTCTCCATGTAATTGACATTCTGATCCGATGAAAGCCTGAAAACTAATCATAATCTTAGTTAGGATCCTTTCCATGCAAAAAACATGTCAAATTTTGGAGCAAACAGCTAAATGAAGCTTGGGAAACTCGCCCAGCGCAACCCAAGCACAGAGACAATGTGTTGCAGAGTAGGAAGCCTTCTATTAGGGTGCTCTTCAATGCAATTTTCGATGTGAAAGCCTGCGCTGATCCCAGGTGTTGGATACCTATACCAATAGGTTTCATATTTCATGATTGGCAAATTTAAAGTGCCAAATATGCTCTACTTTGCTGATACAAAGATCACATATTTCCAAGGAAAGGCAAGGTGTGTACATGCCTTCATGTTTATTAAATTTTGATGGATGGTCCAATAGCCTAATTTGGATCATGCCATGTTTCAATTTTTTGTTGTAGAATAGAGAAAGAATTCTGTCCAAACTGTTTAATCTTGGCAGATCAGTAGTTAGGCAGAGAAGCTAAGGTTCCCAACTGCTTAATCTGGGGCCTTGGAAGAAATAAGGGTAGTGCTAGATAGGAAATCAAAGGAAAAAGCCAATGGAAAAGAAAAGGCACATAAGGGTTTGTAAGTCCAAATGCACCCTCCAAGAAGAAAGAAAAAATGCTAGGAAAATTAGATGGGTAGGTAGATGGGGTTGCAGAACTGGTGTTCCTTCCAAACTGAATCTTGCTGATCAATACAAGGAAAACAACACAATGGAGCATGTCTAACTTCCCTTTCTTCCTAACTTATCACTCATTACTAACATCCCTTCACCAGTTGTGGTTATGTAAGAATTCAAGGTTTTATGTTGGTCCTTGTTGCCTTTAAGAGCCACATTTCTTGTGCAAAATTCTTTTCATTTTGATCTACTCCCTAAAACTAAGTTTTTTTCAAGTAAACTTAGTAATATCACTCCTCATGCACCTTTTCCCTCCATATTAAACTTTAACTTCTATTATTATCTAACTCCTTATGCAACCCTTTCCCTACTATTATAACACCATGGTGTCTAAACCCCAAACATTCTATAAATATCCCCTCCTTGGCATTATAGCCATATGATTCATTACCAGGGAATCAAATTGACATCTGGTCAGTTTGAGAACCCAAGCCTAACCTCTTTTCCACATTCACAAACTCATCTACCTAGCCAACCCTTCATTTTGCCTCAAAAACCTTGGTAAACCCCTTTTGCACCCTTTAATCCGCTCAAAAGGCAAAAATACCTTGAAAACCCACTTTTTCCGCTTTATCCTAAGTTCGGGATTTATGCGCGTTTGATACAAAATACATGGAAAAACTATTGTTTGTGCATTTATCCAAGGTTTTGAGGTGCGCGCGACTTTGCAAAATAAATTTCATCAAAAACCCATTTTTTCCTAAGTTTCGGGATTTATGCGCCTTTGTAAAAATACATAAGAAAACCATGCAATTCGCGAAAAAATCTAAGGGTCCCGCTGGGCACAAATCCCAAAGAAAGTAATATTTTAATGCCCATCCGACGCCATATCATCCGTGCAGGTCATTGGCCTGTCAACCATCCGATCAAGCACTTTTCATCCGACGGTTGACGTGGATATCGGACCGGCCCCAACGTCCGAGAGATATCGTCCAATATCTGTCAGAGGCTGACGTCAAGCCTCGGCCACGCGTCACCCCCAAATCATATCGGAGCCCCCTCTGACAGATTCCTCTCCGTATCAAAAGCGGTGCGATACGATACTGTTGTGGTTTCCGGTTTTCCCCAATCCGCCTGCCAGCGTCAGCGCCGCGTCACTGCCTGCGTCATTGCCGTGTCTGCAACCTCCGTCCACCATTGCTCCACCTGTCTGCCACCTCACCACCCCTGTGGACCACTCATAGGCCGCCACGTCACCTGATGACGTCATACTGACGTCATCTGACCCTGACCCACCTGATGACGTCATCTAAAAAAGGCGCAAATGTCCCAAAAAATCCATATTTTGTCAATTTTTCGCGTCTTTTGCACTTTTTGCAAAAACTGTTGTTGCGCCCTCTGCATGCATTTTACGTCCAAAATTGCACCAACCTGCTCAAATCGACCTGGAGACCTTCGGCGCACCTACCCACCTGAATTCGTGACCCGGACCGTCGAGTTCACTAGGTATTTATCCCTGCAAATCTTCTCTGCGCCTGGTTTTGTCTACAATAGGTGAAAATTCACGTAAGACACTAAAAAACGCATAATTCACCGATAAACTCCCTGTACCAAGCTCCCATTCGGAAATTGAATGGTCGAAATTCAATAGCCGAGCCTGTTTAAACCAAAACTTTCATTAAAAAAACCTGCACTCTGTTCGCACAGTCGCAAACAGGTAACCTGGTACCTACACCCAATTATTAAGAAGGGCCTGCCAAAGACAAGTATTCACCTTCTCAACTAACTCTGTGCAGTATTTCAATTGCTTCAAGTCTACCCTATCAACCTCTGTTTCGCAACTCACTTATTCACCCAAGCAGTACTATTTTTCTGTTGCCTAGTCTAGTAACATCAGTCTACATACAAAACAGAGTTTAAGTGACCATGGAGACTCCAGTAGCACCTGTGGCCCTCAATATTGCCCCTTTAAATGCCCCTCAGGGAGAATTAGAGTGGCAAGCTTTAGCAGACCTGGATTACCAAATTGCAGAAGATTTTATTTCACAAAGAAAATTCCATCTACACCTGCTAAATGAACTGAAGGCCAAACATGTAGATGGAACGGATATATTGAGCATTTGGGATTCCTTCCCCCCAATCTTCAAACTGCCCCAGGTCAACCAATTCCCCGACCTAATTCATCTATGTGTTGTATGCTATGATCCCACTCAGAGAGCTGTGCTTGACCCTTTAGGCTCAGTTGTGTTCTACATCACCCCTGAGGCCATCAGAGAGATGCTGCAGTTTAAGACTGAGAAGAAATTGGTCCCCCTGTCTTTGTTTGATCTGATCAACCAAGGAGCCAAGATGTTGACAGATGCTTAGATCACAAAGCTGAACCAATTGTTTATTAACTCTAAGACTGTGCAATACCCTCCTATCTTTCATGGCTACCTCAACCCATTGAGCAGGGACCTTGCAGATATGATCAGTCCCATTCTGGGCTATAACTCAACTGAGTATCTTGATGAGACTGTATTAGTGATGATGCTCATGTTTTCCCCTGGAAAAGCTCCAATCTTCTAAGATTATGCCACCTACATATCAGACAAGATGCATGAGCAGTTTATGAACCTATCAAGAGAAAAGGTGTTTAGATACACCTCCTACATCTACCATTTAATTTTATACTATCAGCATGAGAAGTTTTCCTTCATAGTGAAAAGAGTGGATGCAAAAGGTAATCCAAGGTCAGTAGTATACTGGAGCTCAGTCTTTCACTGCAGAACTCATTCTCCATACACTTACTGTGAGTTCATAGACCTCTTCATCCACCCAGCCATGTCTTTGTTCATGAGCTCGCCTCCTCCAAGACTGACAGATGAGATGCAGAGAATCCTTCAGTTGTCCAAAGTGTACAGCATTGGGGATTG
>APFE031638729.1:29899-46786 GCA_000404065.3 Pinus taeda | reverse complement strand
GATTCAGCTGCCCCTAGCGCAGCCAGAAAGATTTACTTGCATTTAATTCCAGCAACACTTAGATTTTTGAAGAGTTTTCTAGCAGACCTGTTTAGGTCAGTTGTAATGAATGTCTTTCCGATATTTTGCTTATAAATACCACCCTAAACAATGTTGTGAGGGGTTGGTTGGTTGGTAGTAGTTGGTTAGTCTCCTTTCCAGCATTTTCTCCGAGCAGAGACTCGCACTGTAACTGTCATAATTTCCATAATCAAATATTGCTGAAAGCATGGATTGCGAAACTACTTGATGTTTTCTCTTGGCTAAAGAATGATTACAGAATTCCTGTGCTTCTACATGATTGAATAAGTGTTTCTCTCCTCTGTTTCCTTTTATGTTTTTTACCACTGTTCCGCCTTCTAAATTGCAGGAAAAAAGAATAGCTTAAGATTTGTTTCACTACACCTTAAGTTCAATTTCTGCATTTCTCGATGTTTTCTTCAGAAATAGCTATGAGCATGTATACTTAAATGATCTTGTTTACGCTTTTTCTTTCACATCTGAATGCATGTTTAGGAATTCTTAATTGCTCCTAGATCCCATTCATCCATTTCTCCTCTTTTTCAGCATGATGAAATGATTCTCCTTTTCCTTTCATCCCTGATTTTCATTCCGTACTTTCAACAGATTGATAATTGTATCCTGTGTGGCTATCCCGCCCCATATCCCCTTGTGACCAAGAAAACGCAAGCAAGCCTCAATCCGTGACTCCATGCCCAATGGTTCGAAACTTATTACAACTTACCTTGCCTCTTTTTTCGAGAATCCTACCTCCCATCCAATCACAAACAAAACTCCCTTGAAGCCAGAAAGCTAGCCTAAAATCGTCAACAAAAGTTGAATCATAAAGAGAGAGCCCTCTCTGATTGCAGGTGGGCGAGAACCTGCAATCCAAAGATTGGTTTGTGGTTACCTCGGCCGTATCCCTATAAGGAGCCTAGGGACAACCTGAGTGATAAAACATTACACAAATGAACAATTCTTGGATGATTCAAATGAAAAAGCCACCTTTCTATATATAGAAGTCTAAAGGGTCACAATACAATCAGAACCGACATAAAAATAATAATGTAAGGGCACAATAATAACAATAGTGGGATTCTATGGGACACAACAATAAGAATAAGGGGGAAACACTAATAACAATGAGGGAATAGTCTAGTATTATCGAGACCTAACATGCCCCTCTCCTTAAAACAAAGTGTTGTCCTCAACGCTTGAGTAGTTTTGGATGTTTCTGTATAAAATTCACATCCTCCCATGTGGAATCTTCCACAGGTAAATTCTTCCACTTGATCAAAATATCTGAAATTGATAGATTACGTAGCTGTCAATTTTTTGTTTTTGTGACTTCTTCAGGTTCCAATATGATTTTTCCTTCCTTGTCAAGTTTTTGCAATATTGTTTGAACTGGGAGCTTGTCACCTATAACGTTCTTTAAGCATGAAACATGGAAAACTGGGTGCACTCGGGAAGATGTAGGAAGCTCCAATTTGTATGTCATAGTACAGATCTTTTGCAACACCTTGTAATGAAAATAATACTTTGGTGATAATTTATCTTCCTTCTTAGCTTGCTTGAGGGGCACTTGTTTGTATGGTTGTAGCCGTAAAAATACCTAGTCGCGTACATTAAAACTTCTTTTGTTGCGATGTTGATCAACCTGTTGTTTCATTCTATTCTACGCCAAAGTGAGGTTATCCTTTAAGAGTTGGAGAACTTGTTGTTGTCGATGTGATCTTCCACTGCTTAAACCTTATAATTTTCTCGTGAAGATGATGTGACAGACGGTGGATGATATCCATAAAGTTCCATAAATGGGGTCATTTTTGCTGCAGTATGGAAGGAAGTGTTATACCACCATTCAGCTAGAGGTAACTGCTTGACCCATTGTGTTTGTTTATCAGATACAAAGCAATGACGATATCCTTCCAAACATTTGTTCACCATCTCAGTTTGCCTATATGATTGAGGATGATAAGATGAGATATGAGCTAATTGAGTACCCAGAGAAGAAAATAATTCCGTCCAAAAATTACCAGTGAAAATAGGATCTCTGTTTCCTACAATAATCTTCGGGTTTCCATGTAGCTTTTGAATTGTTTCCATAAATGCAGTAGCAACTGTACTAGCTTTAAATGGATGAGATAATGCACAAATGTGTGCATACTTGGTAAGTCTATCAACTACCACCATGATAACACTCTTTTCTTCCGACTTGGGTAAACTTGTGATAAAATCCATTGAAAATTCCTCCCAACATGGACTTGGAATGGATAAAAGTTGTAATAGACCCGGGGTCTTAATTGTCTCAACTTTATTTTATTGGCAAACCAAACATTCCATCACAAAATTTTGAAAATTAAATTTAAGGCCATCCCAAAAAAGATCTTTCTTAACCCTGTGGTAAGTTTTTAAAAATCTTGAGTGCCCTCCTAAGGGAGAGGTGTGAAACTCCCGAAGAATATTTTGTTTGAGTTGGGAATTCTTACAAAGGTACAAGCGATATTTGTACCATAATGAATCGTTATTCTAGCTGAATGTCTCAGATGTACTAGGATCTTGCTACAACTTTTCAATGAGTATCCACACTTCTTCATCATTATTCCATTCATCCCTTGCTTTAGTTATCCAATCTAGTTGGATAATTGAGATGGCACTAAGAAATGCTTCAACATCCTCATCCTTTCTTGAGAGTGCATCTACAACAACATTTTGCTTCCCTTTTTTGTAGATAATTTCAAGGTCATGACCCAACATCTTTGTGACCCATTTGCGTTGCTCTTCTGAAGATAATATTTGTTCTAAAAAGTATTTAAGGCTATCATGATCTATTTTTACCTTGAAGTGCCTTCCCATTAGGTAAGGTCGTCATTTCTTAAGTGCATGTAGTATTTCCAACATTTCCTTCTCATAAATAGCTTTGTGTAAATACTTTCCTTTGATTGGATGACTTTCAAAAGTAATGGGTCTTCCTTCTTGCATTAAAACAACACTAATTCCATTTTATGAGGCATCACATTCCACAATAAAAGTTTTTGTGAAGTCTGGTGTAGCTAAGACTGGTGCTTGGCACATTGCCTCTTTAAGATGCTCAAAGGCCTTAGTTACTTCTGGAGTCCAAGAAAATGCATATTTCTTCAGTATTGTTGTTAGAGGTGCTACCATTCTCCCATAATTCTTAACAAACTTGCGATAATACCCTATCAACCCAAGAAATCCTTGCAGATGCTTTATGGATGTGGGTATTTTTGATCTGTTGTTGAATGTTAGTTTTGTTGTGCTAATTTCAATTTCAGAATTAAAAACAATTGCTTATCTTTTGCTTCATGTACATAGGTTTCATTTATGGTGTTTGTGAATGAACAGGTAGATTTATGTCAAGTTTTATGTTGAATTCATGAGAAAAATAGCATGAAAGTAAAGTGTTGAACAACAGGAAACAAATGTACAACAAACCATCAAAATGAACACTTAACATAGTGTTTTGATGAAGGAGTTCACCCCTCTTGGGCTACATCTCCTTGTTCCAGCTTCCATGACTTGGGCCTCTGTATTAGCTCAAAATGGAAAAAGTGTTGTTTACAATGCTCTACTTCTCCCAAAACCTACTTCAATGTGCTCGGAACATCAAAATAATCTAGGAATGCCTTTTCTTGATCCCAATTTGGTCGAATTTTGCAAAAGTTATGGCAAAATCAATTTCTCCTAGGAATTCTCCACTAAAACTGGAGGAACTCTAGTTAACTCCGCTAAAACTGGAGTAACCACCTAATTTAGGGGCTCTACCAATTTTTCCGCCGAACTAAACTATAGTTTAATTAAATGTTAAGCACAATTTAATTAATGTTAAACCTGTAATTAGCACTTAATCCGCAGTTATGGTTTGCATTAAATGCTATAGTGGTCACATGGTGGATTATCCGACAGTTAAGCTGACAATCAAGGTTTTCATTGGCCGCCAGTTAGTATGGTGTGGTCACATGCGGGGGTTACTGCTAACAACTTTACCCCCAAACTCCACCACTGTTAACACCAAATAGAACCTCAAACCATTATATGTTAAGAAAAAAAGTCATGGTATAGCGGTAAGGCATGGAATTTGTTCGGGTGAGGTCACGGGTTAGACTTCGTCGACCTACCCATAATTTTGCTTACCGACGCGCCGATATGTGGACCTTTGGGGAGGGACACATGGTGACCTTCGGGCTTGCCACTTGTCCCCCCTTCATTGGTCCATCCTCTAACCAATGGAAAAATGCCAAATCACCACACCGTCAACCAATTGCAATGCACCACTTGGCGAAACCACACTGGACATTGACCAACCTTGACTTGCTCAGTCACCTACCACGTCAGTAGTACAGATTGATGCCTGTGCAGTGACTGTACATTTTTTTTCAAAACTTCCTCTATTTGGCAAAGCATACAAAGCTCATTATATTCCTCTTATGAGCTATGTTTTGAGTGAAACGAGTTTCATTGGGATCGTTTCGCCGAGATGGACATGGTCGTTCAGTGTTTGAGCAATTCTGAGCAATTTGATTTTTGAGCTAAATATTGATCACCTGATCATTCCTCCCCACTGGAAGCCTTTTGGACCCCAAAAGATACTATCAATTGTTCAGCAGGTGAGGGTAAAAATCCCTCACCTTCTCAATTTGCAACCATTTGGCCTTAGAAGTATTTTTTCCCATCAGTCCCACTCGAAGGTATTCGACATTCCCTCTCTTCAAATTTCGGGTTCTTCTGTCAAGTATGAGATCTTGCCAAAGCTCATCAAGATATTCAAGCGAGAAATCATCTATTGGTGGAAGCTGAAAATGCTCTCCTTGATCATTAATAAAATGAGGCTCAAACAATCTCAAATTCTCAAAATTAACAATAGAGTATATTTGCATATGAGGAGGAAAATCTAGCTTAAATGCATTGTTACCAATCTTTTCCAGAATTTTTAAAGGACCATAACGGATTGGCTTCATCATTTTACCTTCCCCTTGAAGTCTCTCTTTGATAACATATAACCAAATTTCATCTCCAACTTGAAATTTATGATCAACACCGTGTTTGTGATGCCTTGCCTTGTAGCTTCTTTGAATCTTTTCCAGTTGTTATTGCACTGTGTGATGTATCAAATGAATTTTCTCAATGAACTTCCTTGATGTCACTATGACCATTGATGGCGACATATTTCTCAAAGATGAAGTCCAATGGTGATCTTGGCAAGTACCCAAAACATGCCTCAAATGGCGATGTGTTTGTGGAAGAATGCTTTGCCGTGTTGTATTCATGATGTATGTAATGCAACTGTTCGTCCCACAACTTGGTATGTTTACTACAATATCATCTAAGAAGATGAATGATTGTTGTGTTAACCACCTCCATTTGTCCATCTGTTTGTGGATGAAAGATTGTAGTCTTCTTTAACTTAGTGTCCATCATGTCCCACAAATTTGGCCAAAAATTTCCAACAAATCGAGAATCTCTATCACTTATAATGGAAGTAGGAAGACAAAAATGAACCCAAATATTTTGAAAGAAAAGATGAGATGTTTGATCAGCTATAATTTGATTTTTACATGGTGTTAGAATACACATCTTACTGAACCTGTCCACAACTACATACAACTAATAATGACCTTTCCTTGACAATGGAAGACCTCCTACAAAATCCCTTGAGATACTTCCCATGGACATGAAGGTACCGAAAATGGAGTGTACAATTCTAGTTTCCTATTGCTGGGCTTACTTGTTGCACACAAAGAACATCCTCTAATGAAACGAGATACATTATCGAACATGCGTGACCAATAACAATACCTTTGGAGATTTGCTATTGTCTTGCCTACAACAAAGTGTCCAGCAATCAATGAGGTGTGCGCTTCCCTTATGATACAATTTCTTTCTCCCTGCGGAATACATAACTTACCCAAGTGATACAATAAACTGTTATGTACATGGTAATCCCACTCTTCAATTTGGTTTCCTTGCCTCAAGCTTGCATACACATCTTGAAAGTCATTATCACGTGCATATTTCTCAATGTAACTTTCACATAAAGCAAAATTGTGCTTGAGTATACTAGATGAATTTACAATAGGCCTAGAAAGAATATCAACTACCTTATTGTAGATTCCCCTTTTGTACTTGATAACCAAATGAAACTGTTGTAGAAAACCCATCCATCTGAAGTGTCGTGATTGCTGCAACTTTGACTGTGACTGTAAGTACTGCAATGGTTGATGGTCGGTATGGATAATGGTCTCCTTCTCCATCAAGTAGTGTTTCCATTTTTTGACACTTTATACCAATGCGTAAAGTTCTTTGTCATAAGTGGGATAGTTAGTCACACCACCATTAAAATTTTTAGAATAAAATGAAATGGGCTTACCATGTTGCATAAGAACTACTCCCATGGCATAATCACTAGGATTTGTTTGAATCTTAGATGTTTGTCTAAGATATAGAAGAGACAATACCGGTGTTGAATTGATCTTTTGCTTTATAGCATCAAATGCTTTATGTTGTACATCTCCCTAATGGAAGACTTTCTTGGCACTAGTTAATGCATGTAGTGGAGTTGCAATGGAAGAAAAATTAGCAATAATTTTTCTCCAATATTGTGCAGCCCCAAGAAAGCTTCTTACCTCTGTAACTATATTGGGCTTGGGCCAATTCAAAATGACCTCAACCTTAGAGGTGTCTATCTTCAACTCACCTCCTCCAACAATGTGTCCCAAATACACTAAAGAAGTCTTTCCAAATTCACACTTTGACATATTTAAAAACAATTGTTCTTTTCTCAACACATCAAGTACTTTGTTCACATGCATGACATGTTCATCTTTGGATTTGTTGAATATGAGAACATAATATAAGTAAACAATGACAAATGCATCTAGAAATGGTCTCAATACATCATTCATAACTCTCATGAAAGTAGTTGGAGGATTTGTAAGACTGAAAGGCATAACAAGCCACTCAAACAATCCTTGTTTAGTTTTAAATGTGGTTTTCCAAATGTCCTCTTCAGCTATTTTAACTTGATGATAACCACTTCGTAAGTCTAACTTAGTGAAATAATTTGAATACCTCAATTTATCAAGCAAATCATCAATTCTTGGGAGTGGATAATGATTTTTTACCCTTATTATATTCAGCTCATGAAAATCCACACACATGTGCCAAGTCCCGTCCTTCTTTGACACCAAGACAATGGGTGAACCACATGGCAAATGATCTGAAAATGAATATCTTAGATTAATTTTAAGGTATTTCAGATTCATGTGCATGGATTTGCCTATATTACTTAGTGCAATGGAACGATAAGATTGCGAATAACATAGACAAGGAAGTAGTTAAAGAAACATAATAGACAAAAACACATAAACGTAGCAAGTTTAATATGGAGTTCACCCAAAACTCTTGGGCTATATTACTTAGTGCAATGGAACGATAAGATTGCGAATAACATAGACAAGGAAGTAGTTAAATAAACATAATAGACAAAAACACATAAACATAGCAAGTTTAATATGGAGTTCACCCAAAACTCTTGGGCTACGTCTCCTGGTCCAGCCTTCAGTGGTGACCTCTCTATTATGTATTGAAGAGCAGAGTTTTACAAAAGTGGGCTCAATTTGAGTCTCAACACACATATACAAAACAGCAGGAGTTTACTTGAATCCCTCAAGTCTCTCTGAGTACACAGACTTGCTCTCTGTCTCTGTTTTCTCTCTGTCTCAGCACTGCCTGTCTTTGTCTCTGTCAGTCTGTGGCTTTAAAGCCAATTGGCGCTATCTATTTGTTTCCCCTTCTCAGGCTCTTTGGCTCCCGGCCTCTGTCCCCTCGAATCCCCCTTCTAAGCATTAACAATCATGGCATAACATCTCTAGGGAAGGTGGCCACCTGTTCTTCAACGAAAGGGACCATGGGGCCTTTGAAATCCGCAAAAATAGCGTTCTATGTTTACACAGAGAAATACACTAAAAACATAGGAAAATTCGCCAAACTACCATTTATCAGACTTCAAATATCCTTAAATCTGCTCTATACTCCTATCGGGTCCACCTGTAATTGCTATCGTATCTCCACCATTGATTTGAGTGATCTTGATCCAACGGTTGAGATCTATTTCAGGCAGTTCATGCGTATGGAGGTTAACTGCCTGAAAAGGGTGGTTTTTCCTCTCTGGCGCCTAGCCACGTGGTAGCTAGCGTATGGGCTCGGGCGGAGCCCGGCCAAAACCACTTAGTGCCTACGACCTGCCTGAAATCCTGTTCATTTCGTGGTTTCCCTTTGTACTTGAAAAATACATTAAAACATTGAAAATATCACAAAATGGCTTTATGTCAGACTTGAGATGTTATACATGTGCATTCATAAACCCTTTCGGGTCCGGTTTCATCGCATCGGGCACATTTCCTTTGCAATTCATTTATTTGGCGGAAATGTGAAATACAAAGGAAAATGCCATTTTTTGGATTTCAAAATATATAAAATATCACCTATAACCCTATCGGGTGCGGCTGTCGCAAGACATATTTGTATCGGCCCCGCTGCTTTATGTAGCTTGGATGCGATTGATCGCAATCGCATATCACATAGATCCTCGGGCCATTTGCAAGCGCTCCTCTGTAATCGCTGATTGCGATATCGCGAGTTAACATGGGCCGTCGATCTGCGCGCTTAATCGATGGTCCTTGTTGACCTGCACTGATCATGATCGCAATTTTCATATGATAGGCTTCGATATCCTCTGCTTACTACCGCCGATTGCGATATGCCGATTAGATCTGGACCGTTGATCGGCTAGATCCGACGACTCCTGTGCAAGGTTGTTTAAACCACTGATACTCTGTTTTTCCACTGTTTCTTCATGTTTTTCACTCCCAATAGTGTTATCCGCCATTTCTAAGAGTTCTTATTTTGCGATAATTTTGATCTTTAGAAGATTTAGAGCATTTTCCAGGATCCATTTTGGATCACGCCTTCCCACTGAAAAAGCTTTTGGACCACCAAAAGTTGGTTTTCAAGCATCAATCAAGTGAGGATAAAGCTTCCTCACTGGTCCAATCTCTATCCATCTTGCACTACTTGGTTTTGAACCTTTGAGTCCAATTCTCAGGTACTCAATATCCCCTCTGCGCATAGTTCTCACCTTCTTGTCCAGAATTTTATCTTCCTGCAACTCATTGAGATATTCAGGCAACAGATCATCAATAGAAGGCAATTGACTTTGCCCTTCGGGATCTTCAATCATTGAAGGTTCAAACAGTCTCAAGTTCTCTGCATTAACTACTAAATAGATATGCATGCAAGCTGGCAAATCAAGGTAAAAAAAAAATTCACCAATTTTCTCAAGTATCTTGAAAGGCCCATACCTTATTGGCTTCAGCTTCTTACCTTCACCTTGCATTCTGTCTTTGCTGATGTACAGCAAGACTTGATCACCAACTTGGAAGCTAGGATCAATTCGATGCTTATCATACCTTGCCTTATACTTAGCCTGGCTCTGTTCCAGCTGTTCCTGCACTGCCTGGTGAATTTCTTGGATCTGTTTAATGAACTTGGTTGCTTTGTCCACATCATTGTGTCCATCAACTGCTATGTCTTTACTAAAGACAAAATCCAAGGGAGACCTTGGTATAAAACCAAAACAAGTCTTAAAAGGATATCTCTGTGTAGAAGAGTGCTTGGCATGGTTGTAAGCATGTTGCACATAACACAAACGTTCATCCCAAAGCTTGGGATGCTTGCTGCAATAGCCTCTGAGCAACTGGATCACTATCCTATCGACCACCTCTATTTGACCATTTGTTTGTGGATGAAATGTTGTGCTCTTCTTCAATCTGGTGTCCATTAACTCCCATAGACTTGACCAAAACTTCCCAACAAATCGAGAATCTTGATCAGATACAATAGAAGTGGGTAACCCAAAATGAATCCATACATGCTGAAAGAACAACTTTGTCGTTTGTTTAGCTGTAATCTGCTTGTTACAAGGTATTAAAAAACATATTTTGCTGAACCTATCCATAATAACATATAAATAATCATGACCTTTTCTAGATTTTGGCAATCCCCCAACACAGTCCATGGAAACAATTTCCTAAGGACGAGAAGGAATTGGGAGTGGAGTGTACAAGCCTAATTTTCTATTTCTGGGCTTGCTTGTAGCACACATGGTACACCCTTTTATATATCTAGAAAATGTTTCATGCATTCTTGGCCAATAACAGAACCTTTGCAGTTGTGCAACTATTTTACTTACACCAAAATGACCTGATATTAGAGAAGTGTGTGCTTCTTGGATTATGTGAACTCTTTCAATTTGAGGAATGCATAACTTTCCCAAATGATATAAGAGTTGGTCCTTAACATGATAATCCAATTCTTCTACTTGTTTTCCCTGACTTAAAGTTGCATATACATCTTTAAAATCTACATCTTGAACATATTGTTCAATGTAGCTTTCATGCAATACTGAATTATGCTTAAGTATAGTGGATGCATTTATGATTGGTCTTGATAAAATGAAACTTTATTGTGTATGTCCTTCTTATATTTGATGACAAGATGAAACTGCTGTAGAAAACCCATCCATATATAGTGTCTTGATTGCTGCAATTTAGTTTGTGAGTGAAAATATTGAAGTGGTTGATGATCTGTATGTATAATTGTTTCTTTGCCCGTTAGGTAATGTTTCCACTTTTTCACACTCTGCACTAATGCATACAATTCTTTATCATATGTGGGATAATTAATTACTGCAAGACTAAATGTCTCGGAATGATAACATATGGGTTACTGTGTTGCATCAACACTGCTCCCATGGCATAGTAACTGGCATTTGTTTCAATCTCAAATGGTCTTTGAAGATCTGGCAATGCTAGTACTGGTGCTGTACTAATTTTTTCTTTCAAGGTATCGAAGGCTTTCTGCTATTTGCCTCCCCGATGAAACACCTTGTTCAATCCTGTTAAAGCATGTAAGGGAGCTGCAATCAAGGAAAAATTAGCAATAAACTTTCTCCAATATTGTGTTGCTCCTAGGAAACTCCTAACTTATGTAGCAGATTTGAGTTTAGGCCAGTTTACAATGACTTCAACCTTAGAGGGATCTATCTTCAATTCACCCCCCCTATAGTATGACCCAAATAATTTAAAGGTGTTTTGCCAAATTCACATTTTGATAACTTAACATAGAGATTTTCTCGTTTCAAAACATCTAAAGTCTGCTTTACATGCTTCAAATGTTCTTCCCATGTTTTACTGAAAACAAGAATGTCATCTAAATATACAATTACAAAATCATCAATAAAAGGTCGGAGTACATCATTCATAACTCTCATGAAAGTGGTAGGCGCCTTAGTTAAGCCAAAAGGTATAACCAGCCATTCATACAACCCTTGCTTTGTTTTGAAAGTAGTCTTCCATGCATCTTGTTTTGCTACTCTGACCTGATGATAGCCACTACGCAAGTCCAACTTGGAAAAGTAGACAACTTCTTTTAGCTGATCTAATAGATCATCAATGCGAGGAAGAGGATAACGATTCTTGATCATTATTTTATTCAGTGCTCTGTAATCAATGCACATCCTCCATGAACCATCTTTCTTTCTCACCAACATGATTGGAGATCTGCATGGTGATGTGCTTGGTCTTATGAAACCTTTATTGAGCAACTCCTATACCTACTTCTTGATCTCTGCATTCTCTAAAGCAGATAACCTGGACATTCCAATGTTAGGCAATGGAGCATCTTGCTGCAAATGAATATAATGTATTATTTCCCTTTTGGGTGGAAAACCTTTAGGTTCTTGAAATAGGATATCATATTCTGAAACAACTTTATCTAAATCAGCTTTCTGTTTAGCATCACAACCTTCAAAGATATTGGTCTTATCAGGGTTCTTTTCCTTTATAACCATTAATAAAAATTGCTTGCATGAATTTACAATTCTTTTCATCTGCCATGAGTTAATGAGAGTGTAGTTATTTTTGAGCTGATGAGCTCTTACAATATATTCTATTCCATCTTTTGTGAGTTGATACTTATTTTCAGTTCTATAGAAAATAGCTTTTCTATCATACAAGTAAGGACTTCCTAAAACAATACCACATATATCCAAGGGAAATGTATCTAACTCAACCTCATCTACAAAAGTTGACCCAATAGCAAACATAAGTTTACATTGTCTAGTCACTTGTAGCTTTGCCTTATCACATACCCAACCTTATGGATATGGCTTCTTGTGAGGTGTTGTTAGTAAGCCCAACTTCTTTACAATTGTTTCAGAAATCAAGTTTACTTGTGAACCACTATAAAATAAAGTATCAATCTTTTGGTGCTTGGAAATAACTCTAATATGAAAAATCTCGTGTATTTTACTCTCATTATCTTCATTATCAATAGATTGTGTAGAATTACTTGTAGATGCTTTAGAATTTTTACCTTTTATACATGTGGCTGTGACTATTGTTTTATCACCTGAGTCTGACCCCAAGTCTTTCTAAATAGAAGCAACAATCTTCTTCTTCTTACCACCGAACTTCTTGGGTTTCAACTTTGGATGCAAAGACCAGCAGTGTTCATCATCGTGTCCATCCTTCTTGCAGTGAGTGCATGAAGGTTTGTATTTCTGTACAGCGTTTGCCTTCCTCTCTTTCCATTTCTGCTTCTTCTTTTCCTTGTTCTTGCTTGTGGTGGGTTTTGATGATCCCCCAATCTCTAGGTTCACATTCTTGCCTCTAGCCTCTAGATGTGTAGCCTGAACTGATACCTCATCTATGCTAATAGGGTTAAACATGAGAATGGTGTGCCTCAAATAGTTATGCAGACCACCCATATACTTCAACAAAGTTTCAGGTAAGTCTAGAGAAAGGCCTAGAATTAAAGCTATTTTTCTAAATTCCTGGGTATAGCTTTGTACACTTTGCCCCTTTAATTGGCAAAGAGTTTGTCAACTCATCATTGATTGCTGCATATAAGCTAGTGGATAGTATTGTTTTTTAATGGCAGAAACAAATTCATTCCAGGTAGAAAGAATTTTACCATGCTTCTTCAAATCAACTTGTGTTTTTCCTTCCACCCACACTAGGGTAGTTCCTCCAAGGCGAAGGCTAGCCAACTGAATTTTTCTCCTTTCTAAATCAATGTTTTGCACCCTGCAATACACATCAATCTATCTAATCTAGTTATCTACCTTTTCTGCATTTACTTCTCCATCATAGATTGGCAAATCAAACTTTACATCTAATTTAATCAAAGATGTTTTCTTCTTTTTATTTTCAGGGCTAGAAGGAGGTGTTGATGGAGGAGGCTCTTCCCCTTTCCCTTTTCCTTCTGAATGGGCAACTAGAAGAGGTTCCTCTCCTCCTTTGCCTACTTGAGATGCTAAAGTGCTTTCACCTCGGCCTTTCTTAAATTCTCGATACATCTCTTCCACCATGGCCCTCATGGTCATGAAAATGTCCATGAATTGAGGTTATGATCCCAAGGGAATCTCTTCTGCCATTTTCCTCTGAGGATCGACTCTTCCAATTTCTGGATTGGCCTCAACAAGCTCTCCTTCTCCTAGTTTGAGCTAGCTTTGACCTAGTTAGCATTCAACAATCCAGCAAAAGCTTGTCTAACCTTAGCAAACCCAAGGCTCTGATACCACTTGATCTGAAAATGAAGATCTTAGATTAATTTTAAGGTATTTGAGACTCATGTGCATGGATTTTCCTATATTACTTAGCGCAATGGATCGATAATATTGTGAATAACATAGACAAGGAAGCAGTTAAAGAAACATAATAGACAAAAACACATAAAGGCTAAAGGATAAAATTGTCTTTTAATTGAAGAAACAAATTCAACCCAAGAAATGGATATCTTACCATGAATTCACATTTCCTCTTAAGTCTTTTCTTCCCACCAAACTAATGTTGCTCCTTCTAGCCTTAATGAAGCCAATTGGATTTTTATGTCATCTTCTTGAAGGTTATGAATTTTGCAATAAACCTCCAATTGTCTAACTTCTCTGCATTGACCTCACCATTGTACATGGGAAGTTCAAACTTAATTTCCAATTTGAGTAAGGGAGTTTTTTCCTTTGGGGTTTTTGAGTGAGTATGAATAGTTTTTGTGGTGGAAGTGGAAGATGATGTTGTTTGAGATGATGAAGATGATGAGGAATATGAAAATGGTGGAAATGGAGGAGGCTTTCCTCCATCACCCTTTGAATCCTTCTTTTCATCTTTTTTATCTCCTGAGATTCCCTCTCCATGTGGGGACTTAGAACTCTCTCCAACCATTTTAGTATTCCTCTCTTCATAGAGCACTCTAACCATGTCAGTTAAGTCATGGGAAGCTTTCTTGAATGATTCCTCTTATGAAAGACCTCTAGTATCTCCTGCTCTAGACATAATGGCTTTGGATTCAAGCTCAACTTCTGGTATTGCTTGTACCTCCTCAATCTCAATTGAAGGTAGAACTTGGTGTGCTTCAAGTGCAGCTGGGATTAGAACTTTGGGTCAACATTGTGGCCTTGTGGCTCTCCTTCTTCTGGGCACCACCTCAGGAGTTGCAACCAATAGTTTCCCTTCTCCTCTCTGCAACTTTAACCTTGTAAGCATCACAAATTTGCAACCATTAAAACCCTACTTGCACAAAACTCAAGAAATCAAGAAAATAACCTTTTCTCATATACCAACTTGATTTGTTGTTGAATCTTAGTTTTGTTGTGCTAATTTCAACTTCAAAATTAAAAACAATTGCTTATATTTTGCTTCATGTGCATAGGTTACCTTTATGGTGTTTGTGAATCAACAGGTAAATTTATGTCAAGTTTTATGTTGAATTCATGATAAAAATAGCATGAAAGTAAAGTTTTGAACAACAACAAACAAATGTACAACAAACCATGAAAATGAACACTTAACACAATGTTTTTATGAAGGAGTTCACCCCTCCTGGGCTACATCTCATTGGTCCAGCTTCTATGGCTTGGGCCTCTATACTAGCTCAAAATGGAAAAAGTGTTGTTTACAATGCTCTACTACTCCTAAAACCTACTTCAATGTGCTTAGAACATCAAAATCATCTAGGAATTCCTTTTCCAGATCCCAATTTGGTTGAATTTTGTAAAATTTATGGAAAATCAATTTCTCCTAGGAATTCTCCACTAAAATTGGAGGAACTCTAGTTAACTCTGCTATGTGGAGTTACAACTGAATTTAGGGGATCCACCATACTAAACTACAACTTAATTAAATGTTAAGCGCAATTTAATTAATGTTAAACCTGTAATTAGTTCTTAATCCACGGTTATTGTTTGCATTAAATGTTGTAGTGGTCACATGGTGGATTATCCGACAATTAAGCTGATAGTTAAGGTTTGCACTGGCCATAGGTTGGTATGGTGTGGTCACATGGGGGGGTTACCGCTAATGGTTTTACCCCCGAACTCTGCCAAGGTTAACACCAAATAGAACCTCAAACCATTATATGTTAAGAAATAAAGTCATGGTATAACGATAAGGTGTGGAATTTATTTGGGCAGGGTCGCAAGTTTGACTCTGTCGACCTACCCATAATTTTGCTTGCCACTGCGTGCTGATATGCAGACCTTTAGGGAGGGACAAGTTGCAGCCTCCGGGCTTGCCACTTCTCCCCTCTTCATTGGTCCATCCTCCACCCAATGGAAAAACACCAAATCACCACATTGTCGACCAATTTCAATGCGCCACCTGGCGAAACCACACTGGAAATTGACCAACCTTACCTGCCCAGTCACCTACCACATTAGCAGTAAGAACTGTTGACTATGCAGTGATTGCACATTTTTTTTCAAAAATTCCTTTGTTTGGCAAAGCGGACAAAACTTACTATCTTCCTCATACGAGCTCCATTTTGAGTGAAACGAGTTACGTTGGGATCGCTTTGCCGAGATGGACGCGGTTGTTCAGTGTTTGAGAAATTCTGAGCACTTTGATTTTTGAGCTAAATACTGATCACCTGATCAATTTTCCATTCTTTAACAGCTTTAATTTTGTTAGGGTCTACCTTAACACCCTCATGAGATACAATATGACCCAGATATTCCACCTCTTGTACTCCAAAGAAACATTTGGAGGTTTTTGCATATAATTGTTTCTCCTCCAATAGCTTGAGCACCCTGTCAACATGTTGAACATGATCCTTCCAAGACTTGATGTAGATTAGCACATCATCAAAAAATACTAACACAAATTTGTTGGCATTATGGTTATGGTATGATTATATGTTTCAGATGTTGTACTTGATGGCAACACCCATGACATGGCTCTCATTTTGATGAAAATAAAGAAGTACGCAGGAGAACAGTTCAGGAGGTGCGTACTCGCAGGCATGCCATGCAGGGACCGTGTCCAAATACGCGGATTACCCATCCATGAGGTGCGTACCCCAGTGCACACATTCCAAGACAGTTAAGCGCCCACACGTGGGGTTTCTCATGGTATTTAGCCAACAGTATTGGGTTATCATGGTTTTGGCCAAATGGTAAATAATATTTTATTATTTTTATTGAGCCCCATGATCCTTGATTTGAGGAAGAGCTAGCCTATATAAAGCAAAGGAGATCATTTGGCTTGAGCATCTTTTGAGCAATTGAATATCTTAAGATCTGATTTATTGTGTTCTCGGTTCTTAAAAGACTGATCTATAAAGGAGAAGTCAGAAGCGAATCTGCGAAGGGCGATCTCTTGAGCACAAGTCCAGATCTGAGCATTTGAGGTTATTTCAGCCCTAGTCCAAGGTACGCAGAGGCGCCGAAGGTTCAGTGCGTGGGTACGCAGAGGCGCCGAAGGTTCTGTGCGT
>APFE031638729.1:0-29889 GCA_000404065.3 Pinus taeda | reverse complement strand
AACCCAAGTGCAATCAGCATTTCAAAGAATCCTGTCATGCATTCGAAGACTAAGCATATACCGATCAAATATCATTTTCTTCGGGAACAAGTTCTTGAACACAAGGTCAAGTTGGAGTATGTTACTTCTAAGGAACAAGTTGCTGATATTCTCACCAAACCATTGCCCAGGGAGGCCTTTGAATACCTCAGGCACAAGCTGGGGGTTGTTGATGCATTATCATGTTGATGGTTGTCCGTACAGGTTCAGGGGGAGCATATAATGCATTGTTGGCATTATGGAGGATGTGCAGAAGGAGATCTTGGAAGTAGCTGCAATATGTCTCTATCTCTTTCATGATGAATTATGGTTCTTCATTGCAGATCTGGTTCATATTCAGGGGGAGCATGTTCTTAGGGGGATCATAACCCTTTGCCCTTGATGTCAAAGGGGGAGAATGAAGCTGAATATGTTGAGGTTGCCATCAAGTCCAAAGGGGGAGATTGTTGGCATTATGGTTCTGGTATGATTTCAGATGTTGTACTTGATGGCAACACCCATGGCATGGCTCTCATTTTGATAAAAATAAAGAAGTACGCAAGAGAACAGTTCAGGAGGTGCGTACTCGCAGGTATGCCAAAGCAGGGACCGCGTCCAAATACGCGGATTACCCATCCATGAGGTGCGTACCCCAGTGCACACATTCCAAGGCAGTTAAGCGCCCACACGTGGGGTTTCTCATGATATTTAGCCAACAGTATTGGGTTATCATGGTTTTGGTCCGTGGTATTGTTTATTTTATTATTTTTATTGAGCCCCATGATCCTTGATTTGAGGAAGAGCTAGCTTATATAAAGCAAAGGAGATCATTTGGCTTGAGCATCTTTTGAGCAATTGAATATCTTAAGATCTGATTTATTGGGTTCTCGGTTCTTAAAAGACTGATCTATAAAGGAGAAGTCAGAAGCGAATCTGTGAAGGGTGATCTCTTGAGCACAAGTCCAGATCTGAGCATCTGAGGTTATTTCAGCCCTAGTCCAAGGTACGCAGAGGCGCCGAAGGTTCAGTGCGTGGGTACGCAGTGGCGTCGAAGGTTCTGTGCGTGGGTACGCAGAGGTGCCGAAGGTTCAGTGCGGTGGTACGCAGAGGCGCCGAAGGTTCTGTGCGTGGGTACGTAGAGGCGCCGAAGGTTCAGGTGCGTGGCTTCTGTAGCAGCACGCGGCGCGATTATTCTTTTGGGTGCGTACCTGCTGTAAAAGTACGCGGCGCGGTTATTCTTTTGGGTGCGTACTATACGCAGATCAGTGAAAGGAGCAGTGCGTGGCCACGCAGTCCAGAAAAAGGAGCTCTGCGGGTATACGCAGAGAGGCAGAAGGTGAAGTGCGTAGCAACGCAGGCCAGTAGAAGAAAAACCGCATATCTGTGTTAAGATCTTCTGTTGGTTGAATTTTTCTGTTGATAAGGTGCTCTGGGTTCTGTTCTGTTATTGTTGATCTGGTTATTGCAGCTGATGTATAATTTACATGTACTTGATGATCATTTGATGTATATGGATCCAGTTTGAAAATTTATGAAAAGTGGTCCTTGAAAAGAAGTAGGGGGTTGTAGCTCCCTTCCAGGAGAGACTGGAAAACGAGAGAGAGTTGTAGCTCTCTGCAGGTTGCAGCCTGCGTACTGGTAAAGGACTGCACCAGTACAAGACCATTGTAAAAGGAGTTTCTAATTTGAAAGAAGATAGAGACATATTGCAGCAGGTGGTTTTCACCCACATTGGGTTTCCACCTTATATCTGGTGTTCTTTGATGTGACTATCTGCTTTTCTTGTTCATGCTCATTATTTGTGGTATTGGTATGCAAAAATAATTCAAAGTATAAATAAGAAAGGTTTGGTAAATTAATTAGATAATACTGATTCACCCCCCCTCTCAGTATTATTGTCAACAAAATTTTCTAAGGATGGGTTTGAAAATGGAATTCATCAAACCTTGAAATGTAGAAGGTGCATTCATAAGGCCAAAAGACATGACCAAAAATTAATAATGACCCTCATGAGTTCTAAATGCTGTTTTCGGAACATCTTCAGTCTTCATTCTTATTTGATGATATCCTGAATGAAGATCCAACTTGGTGAAGCAAATTACTCCATGTAATTCATCCAATAATTCATCAATGATAGGAATGATAAATTTATCTTTAATAGTGAGCTTGTTGAGCTCCCTATAATCTAGACACATGTGCCATGATACATTCTTCTTGTGCACCAATACCACTGAAGCAAAGAAAGAACTTTGACTAGGTTGAATTATACCAGCCTCTAGCATTTTTGCAACCATATGTTAAATTTCACTCTTTTAGGTAGAGGGATATATGTAAGACCTGATGTTTGGAGGAATACTTATTGGAATCAAATGAATAGCATGAGCATGATCACGAATAGGTGGGAGGCCTTTGGGAGTCTCAAATACCTTGGAATTATTGTCGAAGTCTTTGTGGAGGTCTAGAGAAATAGATGATTTCAATGTTTGACATTCAAGTGAACATAATTGTGCAATTACGCCCTGTTGTTCTTTCTTTAGAATCTTTGTCATGCTATTAGAGTTGATTATCTTTCTCGGTTTCCCTGCAATACCCCTTAATTAAAAATTCCTTTCCTTCCCAAAAAAAATTCAAGAAAATTTCATGAAAATTAAAATTGATCGTACCAAAAGATTGTAACCATTGGGCTCCTAGTACAACATCAACACCACCCATTGGAATGGAAAACATTGTACTATTCATACATATTCTCCCATGGATAAGTTGATATTATGACATTTTTTCGAGCAATTTATGGTTCCTCCATTTGCAACCATCACTTGACACTCTGGTGCTGGATATAGGAAGCAATTTAATTCCTTGGCCATCTTACAATGAATAAAATTATGGGTTCTACCCAAATAAATCAACATTAGTACCTTTTTCTTCTTGATATGTCCTTCTATCTTGAGAGTTAGAGGAGTGGTAACTCCTGCCAATGCATTACAAGGTATGGTTGATTCATTATTCTTTCTCTAGGGTTAGTTCTTGGTGTATATCTTCTTCTTTCGACGTTTCTTGTTCCTTTTCATCCTCCTCTTCACAATTGATGTAAAATAATTTCTTCTTAGCACACTTATGACATTTAATGTACTTGCTATCACAACTATAAGAAAGCCCTTTTGCTATTTTTTCTTCCATTTTTTGTGGTGTCAACCTTGTAGGTTGTGAAAGGTTAGGAGAAACCACACTTCCATATTTATAGTTGTGAGTGGTAGGCTTCCTGGTTGCCATAATTTTGCTTTCATTTTTTCTTTCCAACCTGAATGCCTTCTCCAATGAATCAGGGTCCAAAAGGCGAACCTCATGTTGGATGCTATCCTTTAGAGTCCCTATGAATACATCAATCCTATGCTTCTCTGGAATATAATTTACCCTTATATTCAACTTTTGGAATTCCTCAATGTGGTCCACTATTGAACCCTTTTGTTTGAGATCTATCAATTAGCTAAAGAAGGTGTTGCTCTTTGTATCTTCATAATGTGCTATCATTTCCTCTGTAAAATTTGACCAAGTGAATTTTTATTTACGAGAACAAAGCCATCGATACCATAAAAATTGATTTGGTTCTAAATATAAAGTTGCAATGCGTACCTTTTGGGTGTTTTGCACATTATAGAGATCAAAATATTGCTCCATCTGTAGTATCCATGTTACGGGATCCTTGCCATCAAAATTTCTCATATCGATCTTTGGAATATGGTGGGTATTCAATCCAATATTTGAGTCTATGAAATCGGGATTAACATTTATTTTGTTCCCATCATGAGTTTCCTCTACTACCTTTTCGCCATTAGGAAGCATTTCGTGTAGCAACTTTGCCAAACCTCCCTTCAAACCTTCCATGTATTTTTTCATATCTTCAATGTTTCCTTTTGATTCATTGATGCCATTATTCAAACGATAAATATTATTTTCCATGACATTCTTGAAACCATCCATCTTAGCTCCCATGCCATTCTTCAAACCATCCATCTTAACTTTTGTTACTTTTTTTGAGAGTGAAGTTTGTTGCACTTGGTCTCGTAATTTTGATAAATCATGTTGCATTTCTTCCTCTTCTTCATGAGTCATGGAAGGGATTGCAAGTTTCTTACTAGGTGTTTCCATTTTCTTTCTTCAGGGCATCAATTAATGATAATTATGCTTCACTATTCCCTTTGAATCACTTCAAACTAATTTTTCAAACAAAACTTATGTAAATTTTAAAAAAGACTACACACCTTTTATTTTTTTGTTTTATTTTGTAGGAGCTCGATTTTGAATCTAATGTATCTCTCAAATTTCGGATCTCAAAGGTCTGAAATTTCGTCCTTTCGTATACTTCTAAGTCCTATTTCCAACACCATAAGTTTGATTAAGATTGGATTTTCCAAGAAAGAGTTATGCCCCATCTCCCACAATGACCTGATTATACACTGGTTCAATAGAGGGAACTTGTACGAAGTGCCATGTGTCACCGTTTTGACCTTTGGCCCTGAAAGCAATAAAAAACAAACTATATTTCATCCTATTTATGTAAATTTTTACGAAATTTAAATCCGATGCTCAGAGAGAATGTTGTGACGATTTTCCCAAGGTCACTTGTTTGGTATGGAATTCGGGATCCTGCAAAAACCCTAACTTCCTCGGTTCATATATTTGAAAATTTTGCGAGAAACAACATGAAATTCATACACCAAGTTTTTCACGATTCCATCTCAAATGGGTTTGTTTCTCACCTTCTTAACCTTCGTATAAAAAAAGTTATATCAAAACTTCCACGATGACCTATTTGAAGCAACAAAACCCTAGAATCCAAAGCTCTGATACCAAATGTTATGCAACCAGCTCACAATATAGAAGAAAAGATAGATCAACGACTTCAAAATCAGCCTCTTCGAGGGGGAAAGCTCATTTACATTAAATAAATGAACCATTCTTGGATGATTCAAATGACAAAACCTCCTTTCTATATATAGGAGTCTAAGGGGTCACAATATAATCAAAGCCAACATAACAATAATAATGTAAGGGCACAACAATAACAATAGTGGGTTTCTATGGGTCACAACAATAACAATAAGGGGGCTACACTAATAACAATGAGGGAATACACTAGTATTATAGGGACCTAACATGTATTATGTTATATTTTTTCATGACTTTTCTTGTAAATGCTCGGTATTTTTCATGCAGAAGAAGGATTAGACTTTCACAAAGTTTTGTGAATTTAAAGCATTGGTTAAGAAAGAGTCTGGCAAGAAGGTTAAAGCTCTGAGAAATGATAATGGTGGTGATTATGTCTCAAAAGAGTTTAATAACTTTTGTGCAGCAGAAGAGATTAAACGAGAGTTGACGACGCCCCATAAGCCACAGCAAAATGGGGTGGCCGAGAGGAAGAACATAAGCATTGTATGGGTAACACGGGCGATGTTACATGACCAGGGACTACCAATACACTTGTGGGCTAAGCCATGCAACAGAATGATTTATGTGCAAAACCGTAGCCCGCATCGGTTACTTGGGATGAAGACACCACAAGAGGCTTATTACAGTAAGAGACCAGATGTTGGTCACTTCAAGAGTTTTGGGTCATCGGTATATATTTCCATATGACCAAAGATGCACGGAAGAAGCTTGAGCTAACATTAAAGTCAGGGATATTTGTGGGGTACACTGATACACCTCACAACTATTGGGTGTACTTACCGACCAGTAGGATGACAATGGTTCGCAGGGATGCCAGATTCAATGAGGAGAAGGCCATGTGAGTTTCCCTTGAGAGGGAGCTTGAGCTACATGCAATTGAGGATATTTTAGCTCCTAAGGTTGAGGAGCCTCAGATTGGTGTGGAGCAACCACATGCAGAGGATCCGAGAGTGGAGACATCCACTCAAGCAGAGTCTTCCAAAGATGGGAGAAAGCGCACTAGAGAGGCTGGCAGGTTATTCCATGATGCTTGGGAGAATGTGGGAGCACCCACATCTTAGCGCAGACAGAGGAGGTCACTTGAGAGGTACACTGGATACATGGCTCTTATAAGCAAATGTGTTGAGACAGAGCCATCTTCCTTTGAGGAGGCAGTGCAACAATCAGTTTGGGTTGATGCCATGGTGGAGGAGTATGACTCCATAGTTCGTAACAGTGTTTGGAATGTGGTCTCGAGACCGGAGGACAAGTCAGTGGTGAGCTCCCAGTGGATTTACAAGGTAAATCAAGATGCATATGGTAGTGTGGGGAAGCATAAGGCCAGGTTTGTGGACCGTGGCTTTTCACAGGTAGATGGGATTGACGATGATGAGACCTTTTCTCTTGTTGCAAGGTACTCATTGATAAGATCTATATCGGCACTATCAGTGCAGATGGGTTGGAAGATACATCAGATGGATGTAAAGACAACCTTCCTTAATGGAACAATTGAGCAAGAGGTGTACATAGAGCAACATGAAGGTTTTGAGACCTTTGACCGTGAGTCACATGTGTGCCGACTCAAGAGGGCATTGTATGGGCTGAAGCAAGCACCCTGTGCTTGGTACACCAAGATCGGGTTGGGTTTCACCAAGAGTGAAGCGGATAAGAACATGTACCACATAGTGGTGGAAGGTAAGTTGTTGATCATAGTTTTGTATGTTGATGATTTGATTATGATAGGTGATGATCAACTGATCAAGTATTGCAAGGAGGACCTTGCAAGAGAGTTTGAGATGAAGGACATGGGGCTCATGCATTACTTTATGGGCATGTAAGTATGGAAGGGTGATGGGGAATTATTTGTGTCTCAGGGAAAGTATGCCAACAAGATACTCAGGAGGTTCCACATGGAGAGAAGCAAACCCATGGAGACTCTTCTAGCAGGTAATTGGAGGAAGGATGATGTTACTTCAGGGGAAGTAGTGGAAGCTACTATTTACATACAACTTGTGGGTTCACTCATGTATTTGGTGAACACATGACCATATATATGCTATGCAGTTAATGAACATAATCAAGCAATGGTTAGGCCTAACAACCTGTATTGGGAGGCGACAAAGCATGTGTTGAGCTACCTCAAGGGCACTACTCAGTATGGATTGTGGTGTAGATGGATAGAGGCAGTGAAGCTTCAAGGCTTCACCGATGTAGATTGGGTAGGGAGTCCATCCGACGGGAAGAGCACATCAGGAGGGATATTCAGTATTGGGTCAACGACAATTTCTTGGTACAACAGGAAACAAAGATCGGTTGCACTCAGCTCGATAGAGGCAAAGTACATGGCTACAAGTCAGGTAGCATGTGAGGCCACCTGGATGAGGAAGATTCTAGTTGATTTGTTTGGTCAACAGATGGATCCAAGTATGATTTACTGCGATAATTAGAGTTGTATCAAACTCTCTGTAAATCCAGTTTTTCATGATCGGTCCAAGCATATTGACATCTGATATCATCATCTCAGAGATGGTGTATTGAGGTAGGTTATGTTGTTGGAGTATGTTCCCACAAAGGAGCAAGATGCTGACATTTTGACAAAGGAATTGTCAATATGTAAATTCGAGTTTCACAGAGACAGGATCGAGGTAGCTGATAATCCATTTCTTCTTGAGAGGGAGTGTTGAGAAATGGCAACAAGAAAGTCCAGTTTAATTTGTCCTTGAATTAAACTGTGAATTAAAATCGATTTATATTCTCATAGAAACTCGTAAATAGTTAATTAAGTTTAATTGACTTAATTAGCCTAGGAATTTCGGTTTGGAAGTCTTTCTGTAGTCATTTATATGTTCTCCATAAATTTTAGGGGTCTAGGATGAGTTTATTTGAGTTGTAATTAGATAACTCGGTTAGACTGAGTTATGGCCAGTTAAACTTGTTCTAACTATTTATGGAACTAGTAGAGGTCTAGTAGTGAGTTGGTGCACTGGTTCATCCTCAAGTGTTACTCCAGTTAACTGAAGATTCCCTCATGAGAAACTCATGCATGTTAGTTCAGAGAAAGACCCAATTGAGACTAGAGTGCAGAGACAGTGTACTATCAGTTGTAGAGTGATCGAAGTTGTATAGATCATGCATGCAATCAGGAAGAGGAACTAGATTGGATTACGTAGTTTTGGAAGCACTAGATTCCGATTAATATGGGTTATTCAACCTAGGAATTTTGCAAGGAAATAGGGGCTTAGCAGGCAACAAAAAATGGCTAAGTGTTGGTTAGTGCGGGCTTGTGTGGTAGAGAGTTGATCATACTTGTGTGGAATTATTCTTGTGAGAACAAGATTTGTATTATTACTCAGATTTATAATTAATGCAATAGATAATTAGGGTTTTGAGAATTGGCTTTCTCCAGAGAAACAATTATGTTATGTGTCTTTCATTATCTTCCTCTTGTCGATTATTTTCTTCATCGATTCTTGGTTTTCGTTGTTTAAAGAGTAGAGTAGATTCTTGTTTTGTGTTTTAGTACATTACATTAGTTGTGAATCTACAAGAAAATCTACAAAGATAACAAAAGAAGATGATAGATTGGTGCAAGAGGCTATGGATAATGTGGGAGCCCCTACATCATAGCGCATGCAGAGGAGGTCACCTAATAGGTACATTAGTTACATGGCTCTCATGATGGAGCTCATTGAGACAAAGCCTTCTTCGTTTTAGGAATAAACTTATCGACTTGTTTGGGTTGATGCCATGGTGGAAGAATATGAATCCAACATGAAGAACAATGTATGGGAGGTAGTGCCAAGACCATAAGGTAAATTAGTGGTTGGTTCCAAATGGATCTACAAAGTGAAGCATGCAATGGATTGGAACATCGAGAAGTTTAAGACCAGATTTGTGGCCAAAGGATTCTCTCAAGTAGAGGGAGTTGACTACGAGGAAACTTTTGCACCAGTTGTAAGATATTCCTCAATCAGATCCATTCTAGTATTGGCTGTGCAGATGGGGTGGAAAATCCACCAGATGGATGTGAAGATCTCTTTTCTCAACAGAGTTGTTGAAGAGGAAATTTACATAGAGCAACCAGAAGGATTTGAGACATGAGATCGGGATTCACATGTTTGTAGACTCAGGAGAGCATTGTATGGTCTAAGATAGGCACCCCAAGCATGGTACACTTGGATCAATAGTTATCTCAATGGATTGGGGTTCATCAAAAGTGAAGAAAATGCAAACCTCTATTACATTTTGGTAGATGGTAAATTGGTTATTCTTGTTTTATGTGTCGATGATTTAATATTGGTAGGTGATGAGAAGTTGATTCACTCTTGTAAAGAGGAACTTGCAAGGGAATTTGAGATGAAATACATGGGTTTAATGCATTACTTCCTCAAGCTGCAAGTATGGCAAGGTGATGGTGAATTGTTTGTGTCTCAAGGGAAGTATTCCTCTGAAATACTTCAGAGATTTCACACGGAGAGTTGTAAACCCATAGACACACCTCTAGCTACAAACTAGAGGAAGGAGAATGCCACTTCAGGTGAAGAGGTTGATGCTACCATTTAAAGACAACCTGTGGGGTCTTTGATGTATCTTTTGAGCACAAGACCCAACATGTGCTATACAGTAAAACAATTTAGTCAAGATATGGTGAGGTCTACCGAGCTGTATTGGAAGGCAACAAAGCATGTGTTATGATACCTCAGAGGCACCACCAAGTATGAATTATGGTATAGGAGGTCAGAGGGAGTGAAGCTCCAAGGCTTCACTAATGCAGATTAGGCAGGGAGTCCATCAGAAAATAAAATTACTTCAAGTAATATCTTCAGTGTTGGGTTTGTAGCTATTTCATGGTACAACAGGAAGCAGAGGTTTGTGGCACTCAGCTCAGTAGAGGCTAAATAAATGGTTGCAAGTCAAACAACATGTGAGGCCATATGGATGAGGAAAATAATCATTGGTATTTTCAGTCAGGAGATGGATCCAATAGTGATATATTTTGATAATCAAAGTTGCATTAAGCTCTCTGAAAATCTGATTTTTCACATCAAGTCCAAACACATTGATATTCAGTATCAACATTTGTGGGACTGTGTAGAGGAGAATTATGTAGCTATATTACATTCCAATTGAGGAGAAATATGCTGACATCTTGACAAAGGCATTGTCAAGAGGTAAATTCAAATTCCACAAGTGTAGGATATGGGTGCTGAAAAATCAATTTCTTGCTAAGAGGGAGTGTTGAAAAATGTAGTAAGAAAGGTTCAATTTGACTCTATCCTTAGTCAAATAGAGTAAATCGAATTTCCACATCAACAAGACAACTTGGAGGCAGTTAACTAGTGTGACATGGCTCTTGTCACTCAGTTAGCTCAGTAAATTTGAGTTAGATGGATTGGAGTTCATTTATGTATGTGTGATTGCTAAATTTTAGCAATCTAGTTGAATTATTTTAAGTTGTATTTAGTTAGCTGACCTCTAACTATTGTTGGACTTAGTTGAATTTTAGTTGTGCAGTGGGGCAACAATCTAACTCAAATATCTGTTAGTTAACCTATCAATCAACCCAAAATAGCAAATGCATGCAAGGAAATCGAATTCCTCAACTAAAGTGCAGATGACAAGGCAGTGTAACATGAGTTGTATACTAGTTGACTATATAGGTGTTGCATGATTTCAAGAGATCAATCTTTGGGATTTGCACAAACAAAAAAGAAGAAATTCCTATGTTTTAGGAGCTAGTTTCCTCAAGGATTGCACAATGAAATAGGAGGCTTCATGAGCAAATAATTGGTTAATTATTGGCCACATTTTCTCATTGAGTAGAGAGAACAATTATTCTTTTTCAGATTGTGCTCAAAGCTAGGGAATGAAATTACAAAAGTTTCTATATTCATATGATTAATGAAAAGAGGCTTGAGGGGGTTTTCCTAGTTGGGTTCCCTAGAAATCACTTAGTATTTGTGGTTTTTCTTATTGCATGTCTATTCATTTTGTTCTAAATTGTGATTTCCATTTCATAGATCAATAGAGTAGAATCATGTCTCTTGTTTTCAAGTTCGAAATCTTGAGAAGTTGAAATTTCTATCAAATTTCTACAGATGTTGCTTCCTTGCATAGTGTTGACACTTACACCATCAAATATGTGATTAACTAGCCCAATTAAATCGAAACTGATAATGATATAAGGTTACAACAAGGATCTTTATATTAATATGTTGCAACAATGGTTGCTATGTTATGTGACTTGCTATTCCGTTCCTAAAGTTACTTTATATAATGACGATAATTTTATCTAATGGTTTGATAAGGAATATGAAATAAGTGATTGAGAATGTTACATGTTATTAAATTCCTAAAAAAATCTAATCATATGTGTTTCTAAATGAGGTTTACCTCGGGATGTTACAAAACATATGTTTAAATTATTAAAAGGGCATAATAATAACATGGAATTGACAATCCTTAAGTGTAGGCTCATTTTAATCCTTATTCACAAAATATCACAATACATAAATATTTTTGTCTTTCAAAGTATTCTCACCAATCCGTGTGTCTTTGTATTAGGCACATTTAATCCTTCTTTTGAAACCCTTCAAGTAACTTTGTTCATGTTGTGCGTGAATCAAACAAGCTTAGTTACGATAGCTTAGGGTTGTGCCTCAATGGATGTAGACTAGGGCTTGTGGGTGGCTCACTACAACTACGACTATGGTTGTGTCTCACATTACCTTCTCCATGTAACAACAGTGGAGGCTCACAGTGGTGGCTATCCTTCTATAGATATTAAAGTGGAATTCCTCCATGATGGTTGTTCAAAACGTTGTGAACAAAGGATGTGTAATGATACAACAGGTAAGACATTATAGGTTGTTTGGCCTTGATATCAAACATGATAAATAGAGGAAGAAACCACACAATAACATAATATGAGATGTCATTAAGTAAATAAAATTGATTCAATTACTTGAAGTCACATGTTTAAATAGACCAAAAAACACAAAGAATAGATGTGCTAACCTTAGCTCACACATGACTGATACTTCCTAAATTTAGACTAAAAGTTACAAACTAATTGATGTTTACCAAAAGTAATTATCTCTAACACTTATTTATAAAATAGGGTTGGTTCTCTCATCATTATAGCTTTTGGTCCTTGAGCATGAGGATGGGTGAAGAGTTCACCCAAAATGTATGTTTCTTAAAGATTCTTAAATTTCAACAATATTAAGAACTTAATCTTTCACAATACAATATCAAATTCTTCACTTTTATTTATATGTACCCTTATAGATCCATCTTAATCACGGATCTACCAAGTGCCAAAGGGATCACATAACTTGATATGCAAACCTCTTTTAGAGTGAAAAACATGAAAAAAGGTTTTCACGTCAAGAGATTTAATCCTTGATGTTAACTCAGTGGATAAGATGGATTTGTAATGGTTCTATATACACCACTTATAATACCAAGCATAAAATTATACCACATATAAGTTTTCATTTTTTAAATTGCATTTTTAGATGCATAAATTGATAGACATCTTGAAAATCCCATTTTTATACCACATATAATTTTTCATTTTTTAAATTGCATATTTAGATGCATAAATTAATAGACATGTTGAAAATTTCATTTTTTAAATTGCATTTTTAGATGCGTAAATTGATATACACCTTGAAAATCCTCCAGAACACTTGGATTGTGTAGATAACATAGCAAAGAGGGTACTCCAGATCATGGGTAGTCCCGTGCCCTGGCTGGATCTGGAAAAAATAATCCTCCCCATCAACTCGCGAACAACTAGGACTTCAACGCTGTACAGGATGCCTGTTTCTGGGTGGTCTACTAATCATGGAAGGGAGACCGACTAGCGGGAACAGGGTAAAAAAACCCTGAAGGAGAACACAGAAACCTTAATCCAGTGTGGCACTTCTAATGCTGCTCGGCCTAGACACCTTTAGACGGAAACCGAACCTGGACCTCTGGTAAATCCTTTTCGATTTCAAATCTTTATTAAAACCCCTTCCGAGATGTCATTATTGTTTTGGGTACATGCATTAGACTGTGTGTTGCATTTGAAGAATCTCATCTCCCATCATGTTGGATATCTTGTTGGATTACAACATCTGATTTTTGAGGCAGAGCACTCCAGGACCCCAGGCCCCTCATGGACTACAATATTTTACATGTGTCTACCATAATATTCAATCTGAGGCTAAGAGGTGGCACGATAGACTACAATAAAACAAATTATACAGGATGAGGTATTGGGAGAAGTTCAACAAAAAATACAGAAACACTTCAGAAGCACAAAAATGGGGAATTTCTTTCAAGAACATCCTCCAAGGGAAAAATACCCATACAACGACACCAAAGCAAGCTAGAACTGAACCTAGCCCATATATTGTGGAGCAACTAAATTATACACCAAAATTAAACATAGATGTACCAGAAACAGATGAGCATTGTAATACTTTTGAAAAACAAGTTATAATATGTCAATTCAACTGTTTCTGGCCAAAACCTCTTGAGCTCTTTCATTGGATTTTCACACATTGGACTACACACTATGAAATTCACCTCTGTTCCAAGGGTTTCTTCATTGTAAATTTTCCTACAACAGAGGCTAGAGATGTTATATTATGGGAGGGACCATGGTTTTGGGGATCCATAGGTCTCTTCACCACACCATGGTTTCCAAAATTTGATGCCAATACAATGGTTGTTTCCAGGATGCCAGTTTGGGTCCGATTCCACAATCTCCCATTACATCTCTGGAATGAACAAGTCCTTGTGAGTATCGGTAATACCATTGGGCGATATATTAAAATGGACACACAAAGACTAGAGGAAAGAATTTTCACATTAGCATGAATTTGCGTGGAAGTAGATCTCAGCAAAGGCTCGCCAAATTGAATCCAACTAAAGCACAAAAAGTGGAGTTGGACACAAATACTAGACTATGAAAATACAACATCTAGATGCAGAATCTGCCGGCAAACAAGACATCTACAAAATACATGCCCTGAAGCCAAAAAAGATACTCGAAGAAAGAAGAAAATAGGAAAACCATCCAAGGGATGACAATTCCCCCCACCAGTCTTTGATGAGGAGGAGGACACTGATGTGGAACAACCCATACCCAACGAGAACAATCAGATGAACAAAGAACCAAAATCTCAGGAATTAAACCCATAAGATCTAATGGACTCACAACTGACAAAGATACCAAAAACAATGGATATCAGTGGATCCAAATGACTACATACATCAGACAACTCGGATTCAGATAAAGACAACCCTTGTCCTGAGGCTGACACTTAACTTGCACTTATATCTACGATGCTGACTCAAGGGGAGTGGCGTAAGGTTGAGAAGAAAAAAGGGAGAAAAGCATGATTTATCTCCCCATCTGTACATTATTTATTGCTTTCATTGAACTCTGATCAGCAGTCATTGACTAGCCGATGAAATGCGTCATAACATCTGCAACATGTACTTTTGTTTTCATTAATAAAATGACGATTTTTATTTGGGAAAAAAAAAGAAAAATATCTTCAACTTACCACTCCAACAAATTTTTTCCAGTTATACCTGGAAATACCCCAAAATGAAAATATTAAAACTACTTCAATATATATATATATATATAATATTCAATTGCTTTTTTATAATATATACATATATTGGTAGTTATTGAAATATTTTTTTTTCTCTGCAAAGACTAATTCTATTAACTGAAAAGCAAAATAATATTACAAGGAGTTGAGGTCTCGGATGACATCACCCAAGAGCACTCAACCCAACAAAACTGCCCCAATATAGGGAGAACTTGGGAGAACCAGTTATAGAAAACTTGAGAACAGAAGTAGAAACCAGAAATTGACCAGCAGAACATAAGAAGAGACCCGACAACAAGACATAAACATTCTCTAGCTACCCAGAAGATCTTTAGATTGCCACTGCCCGAGAGGAATAACAAAACCATCCGGCTATTGATGCTGAACCAGAACTGCACTCAAAACTGCCTGAAGTTGATCATATCAGACATCAACAAGACCAAAAGGATTGGGTAGGCCCAGGTGGCCTTATACAACCACGTCCTCACTTGGAGGCACCTCCACCAGCGGACATGCAATGCCAGTTTGCATATCTTCGGTTCCTGCTTTCTCACCCTCTGGGATCGCCGTGGGGTGATGAGTGGCCATGAAATTACCTTCCCCATCCACCAGGACAATGGATTCAGGAGGCAGAGTAGTGAGAGGAGCCTGTCGAGCATTTTTCCTTTTTGATTTCCAGACTTCCCTCTGCCAAAAATGGATCACTGCTCTGAGAAGGCTCAGACGCCACACGCACCATAGGTTGAAGCTAGTTTTCTTCTTCAGAGAGGATAATAGCGATATGAGCGGTGATCATTGGCCTATTGAGATTGCTCTGAAACTTGAAGTGAGTGGTCTGAAACGCACTGTTCGGAATTGGCCCGCGAGCAGGGTTAATAGGAGGTGAATCCACCGGAGAGGAGGGGATATTAACAGGAAGCAGGGCAAGATCCATGGAACAGCTAGGCTTCGAACGCCTCCGGCTACCTCGACGCCCCCCGGAGCAACTCCTCATACTCTAGCGCACCATGTTGAGGGGATGAGAGGGAGGCACAATAAGGCCAGGGGCAGTGTCGGGATGGCAAAAATACAGCACAGGGAGCCACTTGAATCGCACAAGACAGGCCTGAGAGAACGATGAGGGCGACACAAATCGAACCTTAGGGCTAATAGAGAGCTTAACTCTAATTGTAGATACTATCCTGCAATCAAGACCCTTAGCATAACAAGACCACAGACAAGAGGGCGAGGTGCAGATAGGAAGCTTGCCTCTGTTAATAGAGACCCACTTTCCACCAACACCCGCAACAAGTCCGAGCCTGGAGCATGAAGGCTTAACACTAATTGTGGGAAGGATGATCCAGAGCGCCATAATTATAACAACCATAGTTTCTCCTTGGACGGAGCGAGCTATTAATATAGAAATCCTACCAAATCTACCTCTCTTAAGGTTATCCGTCTTGTGCCAGATGAAGTCCTGGGATGCCACGCTTATCTGCAGCTGGCAGTACCATACCTATCCGTCAATCATTAAGATAATTAGTTTTCATTAATTTCACCCGCATCCGGGTGTTCTCCTTCTTCCTAATGCATCTCCTTCTTCACTAGGTTGTTGTAGTCCAAGAGTTGAGATTCAGAGGCTAGGCTTGAAATTGGTCCAGCATGAAGATCCAAACTACAATCAACCCCCATATTAGCAAGTAAGTCTGCGACTTTATTCCCTTCTCTGTGTATGTGCTTCAGAGTGACCGCTCTATGAGAGGAAAACCAACATTCAATAAGTTCAAACCTTTTTGCCATTCTCCAGCTATTACTCACTTTGCAAGAGGGGGATCCTTGCAAGATTTTTGAGACCATATTTATGATGATCTGGGAATCACCCTCTATTATGAGCGGAAAGAAACCTTTAACTTGCGCAAGAATTAGACCCTGCTAGAGACCTTCCAATTCAGCTAAGTTATTGGTGTCCCATCCTTTTAAACCTAAAAAGGTTAAAAGAGGAGCCCCTTTATGATCTCTGAAAATCCCTCTGAACCCTGAATTTCTTGGGTTGCCTTTCGAGACGCCATCAAAATTTAGCTGGTACATATGCATAGGGGGAGGTATCCATTTCTCAGGTGAATGGCTCCTTGGAGGCTTTGTTCCTTTGATAAGTTGTGCTTGCTTCCATTGGAGATTCCAATTAGCCCATATGGATTGTATTGAAATATTTTATTTATGATCTATAATACAATTATTATTATTATGTTTTTTAAATGTTATATATCAATTTTATTTTTCATATTAAAAAAAACTGATTTTTTTACTTGTAATAATTTGTTTGTATAAAATATTTTACTATAATAACATTCATATATATATGATAATCAATATCTCCATATAATTTCTTTTATAAATATACATATAAATGAATTTATATTAAAATATATGAATTATATTGAAATACTTTGTTATATTAAAATATTTTCAAAACGTATATTAATATTCTGTATGTTTTTAATTAAAATTAGTTTATTTGTATTAGAGTATATATTGTTTTTTATTTAAAAATATTTTATTTTTATTTAAAAAAAACTTGTCAATTTACGTCTAATAATTTAATAACTAAAAAAAATTAGTGAAAACAACGCAACGGAAAACAAAATGTTTAAATAGTCGAGAAATAAAATTTATTAGTGATGTGAATGTTTTTTTTTTTATATTAAAATTAAACATCACGATTTGTGTTTGGTAATATTGATGTGATAGATCTAAGGCGGTAACCTTCAACGAATGTGATAGATCGTTATATTGTCTATTGCTCCACGATTCAACCAAATTCTAAGCAGATGGGTCCAAAAAATTTAATTAGGGAAAACGAAATATTATCATTAAATATACAAAATGTATGAAGATACTGTATGGTCGGTTGACTTTTAATCATAATTCATTTATACACGTGTTTACATGCCTTTGAATACGCACAACCATTTCATTACGGGGAAATGATGTCCTGCTTTTTTTGTCAACTCTAGTGATATAATTTAGTGATTTTGAATATTTTTTATTACATTCAATGCTTCGGGACATTCATTCATATGGTCTGAATTAAATCATTCAAAAACTTTAGATTCTAACCAAAACATTTAAAGATTTTACACAAAACGCTGAAAATTATAGAATTATAATTTTGCTGTCTTACATAATTTTTTTAGATGTGGGAAACTCGTTTCAATGATTGTAGTGCTTTTGGGAGTTTTAGAACTGTATGGTAATGTTTTCTTCTCGCCAAGAGTTGTAATGGGAGCTGGGGAAAGTTTGGGGAAAGTTTGAGAGTTTTGAAGACTGTTTTTTTTGGAGTTCCCGAGTTTCCTAGGATTGGGGAATACAAAGCCTGTAGAGAACTATGCCGAACTACCCACAAAACATGAACCTATGTTGAAACCTTTGAAGGAAGAAAGGCCAAAAACATCCTTAAACTGATATTTTTAATTGAGAAACTGGAACAATTTCTTGATGAATTAAGGAAGTGTGTGGTGCCTCGATACCTCGGATGTCATGCTAATGAGTATTTCTTGTCCTATTTATGTATATATATATGGCAAAAGATTGTGTGTGCATATTGTATGTGGCATTGAATGCTTAAACATCATAGTTGCGTTACTTTTTCTCTTAAGAATAACTAGAGAAATATATGTAAAATTGTTCCCTTGTATGTTTAAGCCATATTGTTTCAAAGAGTGGTCATGTGTCAGAGCACTGATAATGAAATTGACATTTTAATATTTTATATATATAAAAGAGAGATACTCAAGGAGAAAGACACCTAGAGAATATATTTATATATAAGAGATGTTATATATTTAAATAGATTTTAATATTTGAATATTTTGATTAAATATTATTTTGATTATTATATAAATTATATAAAAAAATATATTTTATATTTTAATATTTTTAATTTTTATTATAGTGGTTCTCTAGTTTTAAATCAAAACTGTTAGTACATATTGTTTTTATAAATTTTAATTTTATTAAAAAAATATCAATTTACGTCTCGTAATTTAATAACTGAAAAATTAGTAAAAACAACGCAATGGAAAACAAAATGTTTAAATGGTCGAGAAATAAAATTAATTTGTGATGTGGATGTTTTATTTTTAAATTTCAAACATCATGATTTGGTCTCCTTTCATCGTTATATTGTCTATTGCTCCACGATTCAACCAAATTCTAAGCAGAATGGACAAAAAAAAATAATTAGAGAAAACGAAATATTATCATTAAATATATACTGTATTGGCGATCTAAATGGTTGACTTTTTACGCTAATTCATTTACACACTTGTTTACATGCATTTGAATACGCACAACCTTTTCATTACGGGGAAAAGATGTCCTGCCATTTTTTTGTCAACTTTGATGATATAATTTAGTGCCTTTTTTTTTTTTTTTTTAACTTTGATGATATATTTGTCAACTTTGATGATATAATTTAGTGCTTTTTTTTTTTTTTTTCAACTTTGATGATATAATTTAGTGATTTTGAATATTTTTTATTACATTCAATGCTTCGGGACATTCATTCATATTGTCTAAATTAAATAATTCAAAAAATTTAGATTCCAACCAAACCATTTAAAGATTTTACACAAAACGCTGAAAATTTTGACTACGTTCAAAAAATAGAATCACAATTTGTTTTAATGGTTTTTGTGTTCTCAGGGATTTTAGAATTATATGGTAACGTTTTCTTTTCAGCGGGGCTATAATAGGAGTTGGGGAAAGTGCAATGGGAGTTGGGAAAGTTCCAAGAGCTTTAAAGACTGTTTTTTTTGGAGTTCCGGGGTTCCATGGGTTGGAGAACCTATGTTGAAACCTTCCCATGAAGAAAGGCCAAAGACATCCTTAACACCGATATCTTTAATTGAGAAAGTGGAGCAATCTCTTGATGGGTTAAGGAAGTGTGTGGCAAAGACATCAATATCTTTAATTGAGAAACTAGAGCAATCTCTTGATGGGTTAAGGAAGTGTGTGGTACCTAGATGTAAGGGCCATATCTAGGATGTCATGCTAATGAGTATTTCTTTTGCTGTTTATGTATATATATGGCAGAAGATTGTGTGTGCATATTGTCTGTGGTAGTCAATGCTTAAATATTAGAGTTGCTTTATTTGTTCTCTTAAGAATAAGTAGAGAAACATATGTAAAATTGTTCCTTTGTATTTTTAAGCCATATTGTTTCAAACACTGGTCATGTGTGCACTGATAATGAATTTGACATTTTAATATTTTATATATATAAAAGGTAGATACTCAGAGAGAGAATAGATTTATATATAAGAGAAGTTATATATTATTATTTTATATATTTAAATGGGTGTTTAATATTTGAATATTTTGATTCAATATTAATTTTGATTATTATATAAATATATATAATTAAAAGAATATTTTTATTTTTTATTATATAATATTACCTTAGCTGTTTCATGTAATTTTTGGGGAAATTTTTAGCGGTTCCGGCATTACCCAAGTCACGTTCTAGAAATTCATGCAATATAGTGATTTTGTTTACAAAATAGTATAAATTTTGGTATGATTTTGATAAAATCTGACAGAAATTTTGGGAAATCTGCGACAAGATTTTGGGTAGCTGAATCCATTTCCACTTTAAAAAATCATTCAAATATCTTTATAATCAAATTAAAAAACAAATTCTAACAAAATAACTTTTTAGAAAAAATTATAGCCTCAATAAACCACACCAAAAAAAATACCATGTAATGTACTTGGATTACGCTGGGCCTATGGAGGTGGATGTATTGCCCAGAGAGTGAAAAGTGGAGGCGGAGGTATTGCCCAGACAACGAAAAATGGCCGGAATCCGGGTAAAAAAATTTCAAATTTTTTTGAAGATGTAGTGTTTAAATGATGTTTTTTATGGTGCAAATAGATTCAACATCATCAAGAACTGTCTTTCCATAACTTTCGGAGCAAAAAAACATAATTTTTACACTACGGAAACAAAATACCATGTAATGTACCTGGCTTACGGCTGAACTGATTGGTTACCAGAGCAACTAACTGGTTACCAGAGCCGTGTAATGTACCTGGCTTACCGCTGAACTGACTGGTTACCAGAGCCGTGCAAAGGTCGTGAAATAAATGTCACGGTAAGGTCTGTCCTCACTTTAATTTATTCCACGAGAACATAGATAATATTTAGGAATACAATGATATGAGCTTCAACGGTAAGTTTCCAGGGTGTAACCCCCGAGATGAGGATTCAAATCTCATTGAGTATATAGATGACCTGTGGTGTGTTCGCTAGAAGAGTAGGCGAGGTTCAACGGTAAGTTTCCGGGGTGTAACCCACGAAATGAGGGTTCAAATCTCATTGAGTATATATATGACCTGTTGTGTCTTCGCTATAAGAGTAGGCGACCCCATAGCGGACGTCTCGGCGCTTGTTGAGACATAAGTTTCCTGCTATTATGCGGTCTTCGCTAGAAGAGTAGGCGACCCCATAGTGGACGTCTCGGCTCTTGTTGAGACATAAGTTTGCGAAGACCAGGCGACCCCATAACTGAGGTCTCGGCTCTTGTTGAGACATCAGTTTCCTGCTATTGTGCGGCTTGCAGTGGGTTGCACGTAGCCTAGGTTTATAGTGACAGCTAGTTAAATTTGATTCTGGGTCTGTTCACGATAACTCTCACCAGTTACGGATCATCCTAGATTAAAAAAAATAAATAAATAATATTTAGACCACGAAAACATAGATAGATGATTCCATCGGATGTAGGCGAACACGTTAGTAAAACGAAAAACGTCAGTGCGTTCGTAATCACTTTTATAAGTAGTCTTGACTATTCAACTTTTACTCACATTCAAATTAAACAAAGAGATACGATTTTAAGTAGTATTGACCATTCAAATCAAACACTTACTTAAATTTAAGTAGTATTGACCATTCAAGTTAGTAGTATTGAACATTCAACTCTCACCGAGAAGAACAAATAACTTGGTCTGGTTAAGTAGAATACCATTAGTTCTAGTTCACGTTCCTCGTTCCTCCCTTCCAAATGGTAGAATTTTCTTGCCATTATGAAGCATTATCTTTAACTAGATGTACAATACCATTTAAAGTGATGGAAAATAATGCTTCAACTGGATGTACAAATACCATTTAAAGTGATGGAAATTCCTCGTTTCTCCCTTCCAAATGGTAGAATTTTCTTGCCATTATGAAGCATTATCTTCAACTAGATGTACAATACCATTTAAAGTGATGGAAAATAATGCTTCAACTAGATGTACAATACCATTTAAAGTGATGGAATTGCAAATTTGCTATTTCAAAATTAGGTTTATTTTTTCGATACTTCTTTATATTAATGTAAAAAGAGCATATATATTACATGATTTTCTTTTCTTTCTTTTCATTCATCTTTACATTCAAACCCAGATAAAATGGTTCTCTATTTTTAAATCAAAACCGTTTCTCATCGAAAACTCTTACATTTGCTGTCTACTTTTAGGAAATACTATTACCTATACCAAACTTTTAGGAAATACTATTACCTATACCAAAAATAATTTATAGATGTACCTTTATTCTGTTGATATTCTTATATTTGCTACTTACTTTTTGGAAATAATATTACTTATACCAAAAATAATTCATAGATATACTTTCATTATGTTGCTATCCTTTTACTGGGGATAATAATACATGCTTTATAATTATGTGCTTATGCTTTTAATTTATACTACCAGTATTGATCATGACTCCATGTTCCAAAGCAGAGAATTAGAATTTCCCTGTGTCCCTTGCTATTTTTCTTTTTAAAAGTAAATCAGCAGTCTCGTTTTGCTCCTTATATATGTGGTCAAAAATTTACTTATTGGAATGTGATTACAGTGTTCTAATGCACTTCTTCAAATTAGTTAAAATAAGTGGACTGAATATTGTTATTCTGAAGGACGGAGAGTAAGCAGACAGAAAGATAGCCTCTGCAATGGCCATGGTCACCAGAGTCCTGAACCTCTCTATTGTTATTGTGTTGATCATATTTTCTGTTGATACAGAAAATATTCGCATCAGCGCACAGAAAGTAGAATGGTACCCCCCTCCTATCTGCAACTGGACCGCTAACTATACAAAAGACAGTAACTTTGTGAGCAACGTGAATGCAGCGTTGAGTACTCTTCTTGTGGACAACATAGAATTCACATCCCAAAGCCGATTTGATATCTCAGAGTATGGCCAAAGTCCTAACCAAATATATGCCTTCCTCCAATGCAGGGGAGACGCCACAATCGAGCAGTGCCACAATTGTTCACAACAAGCAAAGGCTGCCCTTGTGCAGGATTGTGCTAATGCCGTGGGTAGTAGAGTTTGGTCCAAGTTCTGCTTCTTACGTTATAATGGAAATTATAACTTTACCGGACAACTGGATACTAATGGAGAAAATGAGGAGAATCAACATTTTTTTTACAATATCGATACTGTCACCAGCCCTGATGATTTTATCGCTGCTGGTCGGCAGCTTTTGTCCAGTTTGGCATCCGGTATTACATCCGTATCTTCAAAGAATCGATTCGCTTCCAACACAACTTTAGACACCTTGTTTCGCCGTATCTACGGTCTGGCACAGTGCTCGGGAGATATATCCCTTGACGACTGCAAAACATGTCTTTCCACAGCAATCGTTAAATTGTTTCAAGATAACGACTCAGCGTCTGGAGCTCGGGGTTTGACGGGAAACTGCATTGTTCAATATGATTTGAAATCTTTCTTTAGCGATCTACCACCGCCACAAGGGCCACCAAAGTCAGGTTCAAGCAAAATACCCATAATTTTAGGTGCTCTTGGCGGCTTGGTTATACTCCTGTTAATGGTAGGGCTGTTTGTAACTCGAACAAGATTGAAGTCTACAATATTTGGAAGGGATACAGAATTAGGTAATTGCAATTCATACTTGTAGGACTTTGAGTACTTAGGCATTCGATTGTTATATATTCTTATCGATACCAGGATGCTTTGTGCACTATTAATAGAGTTTATTAATTTAAATCTGGAATACATGACGACGAATCTATAATAGATCTCCAGGCTTGAAAGATTTACTGACATCTGTTTATTTTTTCTCCATTTTCTGATATGGCTGTGAAATAAATTTGTTGTAGCTCATGCCATTAGCGAAGACTCACGAGTTGGAGAAGATCCACAACCCATTCCTAGCCTGTCCAATGTTTTCACAGTGTTTGAAATGAAAACATTGGTAGCTGCAACAGAAAATTTTCATGGTAAGAACAAGCTTGGTGAGGGAGGATTTGGCGCTGTGTACAAGGTAACATACACTGAAAAACTTCTATTCTTTCCTAGTAGCTTACACAAAATTAAATTAAAGTATAAGGTACCCTTAACAGTTGGATCTAATACAGAATCTAATACTCAGCAAGACTTGCATACCCTCTTCATCAGGGAACTACTCGAGATGGAACCGTAATAGCAGTGAAGAAACTTTCCTTACAATCCATGCAAGGAAAGAAAGAATTTCTGAATGAAGTTGAGCTAGTGGCCAAAATTCAACATCGAAATCTTGTGAGGTTACTGGGCTGTTGCGCAGAAGGGTCAGAAAGGTTGCTTGTTTATGAGTACTTACCCAATAACAGCCTTGATAAAATTTTATTCAGTGAGTCACTTTTATCTTATTGAGTGCCAGTGACTTTGATAAAAACGCTACAAATTACAAATTCGTAGGGACAGTTAAGGGTACAGTTTTCTTGATTGTAAAAAATAAAAAAGTTGAAGAGTTTAAATTGTTTTTTAGGGTGGAAATCCTTGTTAACCGAAACGAGACCGTAACCACCGTTCCCAGGAAAAAATGCAAAAAAACACAACGACACAGGAAACGCGTTTTTGTTAACAAGTGCATATATTTTATTGTAAACAAATAACATGTATTTTTCTTTTACAGTTCTTTTTCAGCTCTGTATTTTTGCTCTTTGCATATATTCATTTAACTCTGTATTTTTGTTCTTCGCATATATTCATTTAATACTGTAGGGGAGTATGGCAAATGACCGGAAAGTTGATGTTAATGGTTTTTTAGACTTCTGGCCCAACTTACTATAATGGTTGTTTTTCACTTATCAGGATGAAAAAGCTATCTATTAAGCTTCAAGTTCATCCCTATTTTATATCTAATATAATGAAAACTATTAAGCTTAAAATTCATCCCTATCTTATATTTCATATAATGAAAACTAAAATATAAGATAATGAAAACTATTTTCCTTTGGTTGAGAGTAAGGATGTGCCTCTATTTAATGTGTATTGCTAAAATTCATAGCTTAAATATAATTCTATATATGGTTTAAGAAGTGTACATTCAATCTCAGATTTTACTTATCGTTACCCTCATAATGGTATAATGGTATATCTTGGTATTGGGTAACATATATACTTAATGGTCAACTTGTTAAGCATCAGTATGAGATAAACTGTACTCAAGTTATTTAGTTTTTTAGTTAAATCTTGCTGTAAATCTAGTTGAAACTATATTGAAAATTGAAATTAAATCTGTGTTTTTCATATTTAAATTTATATTTTTCATATTTTTGTTATTTTTTCTCTCTCCTAGTTTCAAGTTATTTAGTCTAGTTGTTAAGCATCAGTATAAGATAAACTGTACTCAAGTTATTTAGTCTTTTATTAAATCTTGCTGTAAATCTAGTGGAAACTATATTGAAAATTAAAATTAAATCTGTGTTTTTCATATTTAAATCTATATTTTTCATATTTTTGTTGTTTTTTCTCTCTCCTAGTTTCAAGTTATTTAGTCTTTTAGTTAAATCTGGCTGTAAATCTAGTTGAAACTATATTGAAAATTGAAATTAAATCTATGTTTTTCATATTTAAATCTGTATTTTTCATATTTTTGTTGTTTTTTCTCTTTCCTAGTTTCTTGAGTGAGAAACCTCCAAACTATGTTTCTGATATAGTTGTCGTTTTTCATTTAGTTTCTGTTTCTAGTTTCTGGTAATTGTGTACTGGAAATGGATTATTATAAAAAACTTACAGATTTTCGAAAATTTCTAATAGATTTTATCATCATCTTACCAAAATTTGCATTATTTCTAATAAATTTTATCATAATCTTACCAAAATTTGCATTATTTTCTAGATTAATTTATAGATTTGTTTAAACTAGATAAAATGTGTAAGCCCATTCAGGTTGGTCATGATTGTTTAATATCCTACATGTTCCATACAGATCCAAATACGCGGAGACACCTTGATTGGCAGGAGCGTCACAACATCATAATCGGAATAACTCGTGGGCTTTTGTACTTGCACGAGGATTCTCGTCTGCGGATTATTCATCGGGATATTAAAGCAAGCAACATCTTGTTGGACGAGAAGTTGAACCCTAAAATAGCAGATTTCGGCCTGGCTAGACTTTTTACTGAAGATGAAACTCATATTAGCACAGCAGCTGCTGGAACTCGGTAAGACATATGTTATGTTAATTCAGTTTTAGGGTTATACTTTTGGCTTCCACCACGCTTTCGGAGTTACTGATCATGCAGATATGTTACTGCATACTGTTGGATGATTTAACTACGAGAGGATTGACATTGAAGCAATTGTCCAATTTGTATTACAATATCCTTTTTCAAATCTCTTTTATTTTTCTTAATGGCCAATATTAAATTGCAGCGGGTATATGGCACCGGAGTACGCTATGCAGGGACAATTGTCTGTGAAAGCTGATGTTTATAGTTTTGGGGTTCTTGTTCTGGAACTTATGAGTGGAAGAAAGAACGTTGATCTTAACTTATCGCTCCAAATGCAGTTACTGCTAGAATGGGTAACATATTATTTCCATCATATTTCCAGTTCACTGCATCTGCGTTATCCATTCTGTTGTTTCCTATCTAATATAGTTTGTTTTCGTTTAGCCAATTTATATTGTTGAAGAGAATACAGTTTCTGGAGAAAAAAAAAGAGTGAAACAAGACCAGGAATAGTAAAACAGAGTATTTTTAAGACTGTTCTCTATGAAAATAGGATAGATGTATGTTGCAAACTGATTTTATTACATTTATTGATTTTAGGCTATTTTTCTGCTTCTCAACTAATACCTTTTACTTGTGGATATGAAAATGAAACAACAATGTAAATTAAAACCAATTATATTCCAAAATATCTTATGCATTATTGGTATATACATTTAATTTCTTGTGATTACCTAAAATGTATTTAAGAGGTAGGTTTACCAGCAGTTTATGAGTAAAAGTCAACAGAGGCCCCACAGCTGTTGGTTTGGTGAAGATCAGGAATTTATTTCAAGTTTACTTTCAAAGCCCTCTTGCCCAATGAGTTATTGTTGCAAAGAAACTTTTAAGATTGCAAAGCTGGAGTATAGGTCAGGTATCGTTAAGAGTTTGTTGGGGACAAGAAAATTAAAACATACTGCAACCTTAGCTAGCTATGTCCACCAAAAGTTTTCGTAAAGAGCACGTTGGGGAGTGAAAAGGGGAAAAGTGAAAAGTATCCAAAACACTGGCGGGGTACTTTCTTGACCTGAGAGGCCAACCAAACGGAGTGAGATAGGGGAGAGTGCAATCTAGAACTGAGAGAAAAATCATACAAACACTAAACATGGTTCATTTGGGAACAATACAGAAACAACACAAAGACAGTGAGGAAGGATGAATTCATATATAGAATTATGATTAAGAAGGATGTTGGCTGAAATATTAATGAAACTAAAATATTAAACCTAAAGTAGGAAGTTGATGGATGATTTTTTTATTAGTTGGTTAATATTTTTTTTTATAATGCTGTTGCATTTTTTTATTTACAAAATTCCAAATATATTTATTTAATTTTAATTGTTTTTCTTATGAAATAGTATCTTATGATGATGTGTTTGTTGCATTTATGAAACACTAGATTATTTAATAGATTTATAGAATATTGATTATTGTAAAATATTATGTTTCTTATTTAAATTTAAGAATATTTTTTTTAACTATACAGCTTGATAAATTGTTGTTTTTACTGGTACATACTCTGTTTATGTTGTGGTAGATGGAATGATAGATTATTTCTTTGAAGCACAAGAAAGAGCTCTTGGCTCAATTTAGAACTATCTAGATGTATTTTTTTCAATCATTTATGTAAGACACAATGGATTATTTCTTTGAACCCATAAAAGACCTCTCAATATTTTTTTTAATCTTCAAAAAATGTATCTGTTAGTTCTAATTTGATTAACCAAGATCATAGTGCCATTAAAAATAATCATTTACCGACTAACTGTTTTTTTTTTTGCAAATTTTCAATATCTCTTCTTAACAATTGTGAATTGTAACTTGACAAGCTCTATCAGTCTATAAGATTAGGGAAGAAATTTTCAACAAGAAAATGATCTATCATCTTAATATATTATACCTCATATTTTTTTCCATCAAATTACAGTACTTTTTTGCCCCATTCTGCTGCTGCTAGCCATCTCAAAGATCAGAAGATAAACCCCAAAAACCTTCTAAAACCTATTTGTTAAAAAAACAAGCAAAACCGAGTATCTCAAAACAGAGTGTTTTTGAGACTAGTCTAACACAGATTTATGTTGCAAAATGATTCGATTACATTCAGTGCTGCTGCACAGTCTATTCTTCCTTCTCAACTGAGACCCTTTACTTTCTTTTTTGGATATGAAAGATGACAGAGCACTGCAAGTTAAAACACAGCTATATTCCAAAATATCTAACCCACTACAGCCATAGACATTTAATTTTCCAATCACTAACTAAAATGTATTTAAAAGTTTCAACAGCTGTCCAGGAGTGTAGTCAGCAGCGACTGTACAGCTGTTGGTCTGATCATGAGTAAAACTCAACAGAGACTATAGAGCTGTTGATTTGGTGACGGCTACGCATTTGTTTCAGAATGGCCATCAAGCTTCTTTTCAAGATATATGAAATTAGAGTCGGGCTAATCTATTTTTTATGATTATGCCATCTTTATTTTATTTTTTTTATAATATAAATTAACATAGAATGGTTGAATTTTAATGGATGGTATATTTTTATCAATTTGACGCCCTGTTCTTATTATACAGGTATGGAGATTATATAAACGAGGACATATAATGGATATGATTGATCCAGCAATAATTGAAACTTGCAGCGATCAGGAACAAGCCTTGAGATGCATCCATATTGGACTCTTGTGTACACAAGCAGAACCATCACTTCGTCCATCAATATCTACAATCAATTTGATGCTTTCAACTAAGCTTGTGGAATTATCAAATCCCATAAAACCTGCTTTTGTGAGCTCTGGAGTTACCCGTCCAACCGAGTCCACCAGTAATTCTGGTGATTGATATACATCTGTAACTCTATCTTCCTCTATATCCATAGCTTCATCACACACTCGTTCCTCCATTTAATGCTGATGCTTCAATTACAGACTTGGTAACTGGGTAACGCTAGGATGCTTCTGAATTTTCATTACTTTGAGTCATTTTTTTTCTTAAACTTCCTTTAAAAAAATATATGGGCAAGTGTTTTTCTTTTCTTTTCTTAAACTTATAAAATAAATATATGAGCAAGTGTATCCTTTTATATATAGGAAGCATTTACCGGTGAAGGCATCTTGGGCATTTTTTTTCTTTCTTAAACTTACTAAAAGAAATTATGAGCAAGTTTATATAGGAAGGTATTTCCAAACAGTGTTTTTAGTACGGAGCTACAAGTTCCTAATAATATTAACTTATCTGATTGACTTACAAGCTTTGTATTTAATTTTATTGTGAAATATAGCAAAATACTTTACAAAGAGAATGAATGGTTTAAATGTGAATATTTTGTTAAAGTTGGTTTTGATATTTTGATAGTGGTCTATAAGGGGTAGGTTTTCACTCATCTGAGATGTTTTTGGGTTTTGGACAGTTATTCTGTTTCTTTATGTTCGAGGAAAACGAATTTTTAGCTAACTAGAAACTGTGTTATACTAGAGATCCAATATAGAACTATTATTTGTAAATTTTGGATAAAAAGTTGTTATATTATAATTTTAAAACAAATAATAATAAAGTAAGTTAATTGTTAATAAGTTTTTATGGGTAGCTCGTTTGGTTGAAGCACCCCTAAGTTATTTGGGTCATGAAAGATTGGTTCTAAGGAAACATAAACATGTTAACTGCTCAAACAAGACATCTAACCAAAGTGAAAACCTGCACCTTTATAGACCACTAATTAGATAATTCTGGGTGATTATCCCACTACTAATTTGACAATTGAATTCTGATAAAAAAAAATACGACTTAAATAAATTAATATT